>MU204386.1:4502616-4577524 GCA_017309775.1 Paedocypris sp. Pulau Singkep
AGAGAGAGAGAGAGAGAGAGAGAGAGAGAGAGAGAGAGAGAGAGAGAGAGAGAGAGAGAAAGCATATATAAACTTACACACCTAGAGAGAGGGAGAGAGAGAGAGAGAGGCCCAAAGTCTTGCTCATACAGTAATAGATTTTTGTATAGAGTTCTCATACAGTGGAGAAAGAGAGATAATGAGAGAGGGATTTCACACACAAAACAAAATCTTGTTATTACAGTAGAACATTGATTCATGATGCGACTTATCTCTCTCTCTCTCTCTCTCTCTCCCTCTCTCTCTCTCTCTCTCTCTCTCTCTACTATATATATAGTGTGTGTGTGTGTGTGTGTGTGTGTTGGGGGGGGTGACTCATTGCTCATACAGTAGATAACAGGTTTATTATACAGGCCATTATTCAACCATCCAACAAATTAGGAGTTTATTTTGACAGTTATTCAAAGTTTAACACTTTGCCCGGGCGCTATCGCACAAAGTCCGGCCCATAGTCCTCATTAAGTTGTTGTTTTGTTTACAGCATCTTATAGCCCATAAAAGGCTGCGGGCACTGATGTTCATCAAAGTCCACGCTTAATCAATCTAACGAAGAAAGCCGACACTTCTCCTCTCTCGCCTCTTTACCTTTGTCCCACTTCCGCCAATTACGCGTCCCTTCCCGGACCCGCCGCCCAATCCTGCGGATAATGAGCCGCTATTATTTATTCATCACTCTTCCCTCCTGAATTAACTCGGCTTTAATAACTGTTAATCAAAAGACGTGGACACGGAGGATGAGCCGGTGGGTCGCTGAATGGACCCCCATCCTCCACCGGGTCGCTCGGCCCGATCGCGTCGGCGCCTTTCATCATCCACATGAGTCATAAATGATAACGGCTTGTGTGTAAAACCGAAAGCGGTTCCAGGGTCACATGCGCATTCCGTATCATAAAGTGCTTTACAGTCGCAGAAGTTGAGACATCACTGGATGGGCGCGTGCCCGGCGGCGGTGAAGTGGCCGTGAGAGGTGTGCAAACAGAGCAAGTGTGCAAACGTGGATGCACAAGAGCACGGCAAACAGAATTACAGCCGGTAATAACACACACACATACACACACACACACACACACACACACACACACACACACACATATGCTTATGATGGAAGAGCTTCCATCAAATCCATTTCCCCTGTTCTGAATCTTTCACGCTGTTCGGCTGTTAAATCAGAGTACAAGTGGAAGCTCGACTATTACATGCAAATTGCAGCTATAAGATGCGCTGGTCTTTTTTTTTTTTTTTTTACCACACTCCATTTTTCGATTTATTAAATCAGAACCATGGCTAGAAAAATCACTGGCTTTAGTGTGTAACCAATAGTGCTGTCTTTATTTATGGCCTAATATTTTTAGTCATACTCTCAGCAGAATCAAAAGGCCTTAATTGCAATAAATTGGAAAGCAAAAAACATAAAACAAGTGAAAAACATAGAAACTGACATGGAAAAATTCTGTGAGGGTTTAAAACAAAATAAAAAATATATTTGTCAAGTAAAATATAATATTAGAGAATAGGTAGACGCATATTTATTTTTTAATACATCTCTTGCACATGCTGCAATATCATGAGAATTATTTATTTTTAACTACGTACTTTTATTGCTAACGGTCAAATTTGTTTATAACAACAAAAATATAAAAATCGAAAAGATGAAAAAAAAATGTAATCTTAAAGAAACAGTCAGAATCAATTGTACCTATTTTTTAACAACAACAAAAGTTAATTTTCAACAATACAAATCTTAAAGTTAATTTAAAAGAGTCTTGAGTCTTAAAGAGGAACATAGAAGCAAATACCGTACCTACTTATTTTTAACTACAAAAAAATGTAATGTACTAAATGTAAAAGTTTTTTAGTGAAGTGAAAAAGACGTGCAGTGTCCATCTCCACCACCAGAGGTCTTGATGTCCTGAATCACAACTAGCCACTCACACTTATTTCACCTTTCCATTCTACTTTTCAAATGTGTACCATTTCATTTCACACCTACAATTTTGGTAGCCACAACACGATGTTTATTCAAAAGACAAGTAGGGTCTTGAAAGAAGAGAGGTATGAGGGAGTTAAAAAGCACTTGAGATAAAACCAACACGCTGAGAAAATGTGTGTGTGTGTGTGTGTGTGTGTGTTAATAGAGAAGACCTGACAAAGGAGTGAGTCTTTCCGATGGCATGGTCTCCCAGACTTTGGGTGTGTCTTTCGCCGGGCCTTTGTCAGTTTTACAGGGAGGTTTTACAACTTGGGTGCAATGAGATGAAAGAAGTTCTTTGGCGAGGATTCACATAATTAGTGCCCTACCTTATCGCAGAGACAGCGTGACCTTTGTGGAGTGTAAAGTAGTCTTATGTAATGTCCTGGCAGTACAGTAAGAGCCGAGAAGAAGACACAGGGATTCCTGAGACTGACGCTCTGCTGACTATGAGGTTAATCACAGACTCATAAAAGCCGCACGATTGCCACAGATTACCAGAGTAAAGCTGGGGGAGAAAGGGAGAGGCCGATTACTCTTGTGCACAGTTACACCATCTCTTCTCGAGAAATGGATACAGCCGCGGGCTGTGTTCCTCTGTCAAATAGATTGGTGACAAATTACTTGAGCGCAATGAGAAGAAGAACGTATTGTCTTGATAAATACAAGGGTAAATACGCTGTTGGTGTTTTATTACTTGGAGAGAATGAAACGTGAAGCCCGGAAAAGTCCCGGAAAAATAAACACAATTTCAGTTTCCAGCATTTGTAAATATGAAGTGATTTTAATTAGATATTCAGTTAGCAAACCGCTTTTCCATTTCTGGGTCACGGGGAGCTGCAACCAATCTCAGCCATTCTGGGCCTGAAGGCGGGGCACACACTTGATTAGGAGCCAATCAGAATTGCCAACACATTCATACTCAATCTCAATATTCCAAACTCCAATTCTCATGCGTGTTTTTGGACTGTGGGAGGAAAGTGGAGACCCGGAGAAAAACCACGCATGAGAGAAAATGCAAATTGAGTAGAGTTACCACTACGCCACATCACCGGGATTTGAATACTTATAATAAATATTTCAAACACATTCTCCGCCGCACATAAAAATCAATGAGATTTATGTCCAATTTCTTTCCCGTGAATAATTAAAGGCTCCCTTTTCCTTCATGATACGATTCTAATGGTGGGAAATCCATCAAATGCGGCCATGATGAGATGTTGGATGTAGACGGTATTAGTGTTGGGGCATTAGGGGATTGAGTCGGGGCTGTTTTCAGCACAACGCCAAAGCAAATTGTGATTCCTGACATTGCAACAGCACTGAGAGATGTTTTATTTGCTCTCCAGCTTAACTGGAAACGCCCTTCGTGTCCTTGAGCAAATCGCTCTTCGTCTTTTTTTCCCCCTTTAGCTAGACACCTGCTCCATTCTCAGGAAGCAGACGCTAAATATGAGATAAACGTTGAAACATGTCCTTCCAGTAACAAGCGGGCATTTGCATTCCCCTTTCATTTCCTGCGGGATAGTGTCAGTCACCCAGCCGCTCTGGAAATGCTGATTTATGTCTGTGCCGTGTCAATTATGCTGGAGTGACTCAGATGGCAGTACTTTGGGGATGCCCTTGCAGAGGATTAGAGGAGCTTCCTGCTTCCAGGCTGATGTGATGGCAACTCCAGATCAGCTCCTTAAAACACACATAAGCTACTCTAACCTGTCTAATGATCCATTTAACGCCACGCCGAACAGATGGATGACCCATTCTGGACTCGATCGACACATAAACACAGACGTTGACCTCTACTGGGTTTTGTTTTTTCATGCGCGTGCACGTGTGTCTCATCCCTGACATCTGGACCGTGGAGAAATCTCGCCTAGGAGTTCCCTCATCCTCTCACGAGACCGGAAACACTCGGACTCGGTCAACCCCCATTTCCGCCTCGCCGCATCACGGGTTCTACCGTCTCCTCCGGGTCGCGCGCTGGGGGATCCGATGACGTCACAGTCACGCTGACACACGCACGCCATCTCTCTCTCTCTCGACATGTACTAAATCGGGAAATGGCGCCAGGAATAACCCCAGCATGTCCCCCCGCGAGGCTCTAGCACAGGCGGACACACTTTCGCGTAGACGCAGAACGTTTGCGCGCTTTGCCACCTGGCTTCCGTAGGCGCGTGCGTGGAATCGGCGCGCGGCTTTTGCACGAGACGCGGACACGCGGTTCCTTTGGAATGCGCTGGGCGGATTTGACATCCTTCTGCCGGTAAGACACACACACACACACACACACACACACACCTTGTTCTGCTCGAAACAGGCACTGACATTCTTTGTAAATGGATTGCGCGTGTTGATGTGCGCTGAGCGGGTCTCCTCGCGTCCCGGGACGTGTGGGGAATACCCAGTTTGCGCGCAAGATTGCAGATAGCGGCTGTTGCGTAAGATCCCGAGGAATTCGAGAGATCAAAACAAACGGCGAGCGGGCGCGCGCGCGCGCACGAGTGACCCAACGCCACCGGGTCGGCAGTGTTTGTTGTGCTGCGGACGGTTCGTTGTGTAAGCACGGCGTGTCATGTTGTGGTCAGTATTTTGATGTACACACTGTTGGTGCGCGCGCGTGTGTGTGTGTGTGAGTGAGCAGGAGTGAAGGGGGGCGGGACTTTGGCTCGTTCCGGGAATGTTCCATGACGCGCTCTCAGTGAGGGAGGGGCCCCGTTAGGGAGACTCTCGACGGGCGACGCCTCCTGCCATCAGATTCCACCTGCAGCGCCGTGTGTGATGCGTTTATTTGGTCTGAAATGCACTTGGATCTTTACATTCTTTAAATCTGTGGCGATCCATGGCACATCTGGAACGGTTGAAAGCGAAATCATCATCATCATCATTAATAATTTATCAACTTGATTTAGCTTCCGATAATACTAGATATATTACTAGACTTTTATACTAGATATACGTATTAATTATATTTTATCTTACACAATGCGCATTTTTTTACATTTTTATTTTGTGTGTTTTTCCTATATTGCACCAAACGGAGTAGTGTTCCTAAATTCGTTGTAACCATGTGTCGCAATGACAATAAAGGCATTCTATTCTATTCTATTATATAAAGTAGATGCGTTGTGGAATTTTAAAAAGCTATTTCAACATAAAAAAACGTTATTTATAAGAAACAACGTCTTATTAAAAACAATCATGCAAGGATCAAGTTGGCTTTTCTCCAATTCTGCAAGTTTTTTTTTTATTCTGTGTTTCCACTTGAATTCTATAAGTGTATTTTTTATATATAGAGTATGTGACCCATGCACGTTCATTCATTGGAAAAAAAAAACATTCTATTAGTTATGTAACAGTATCGGACGAGGCGGTCAAGGGAGCAGCAACGCTTGTGTATTTACAACACATCAGGCAAATGAGTTTATTTTACTATGATAGATAGACGAAGCAGAGGCCTTTGCTCAGGCTTGATGCGTATGTCCAGCCGAAAAACACACCCGAAGTATCACTCTCTGACACTGACATACGATGCATAAACATCATTCTGTTTTCCGTCACCTGGGTTCTATCCATCAAGGGGCAACAGACAGTTGACAAATGTCCTTACGCATTTTTTTCCACAACAAAATCAATCACAAAGATTTTGTGTTGAGCTTTGACACATTTAGGCTTTCGGACGACTTTTTCTATAGAAAGGGCCGCAGCTCGTGTTCTTACTATACACACGCTTTCTGATTCATCATTAGAAATGCTTTCGTTCCGTAAAGCCAACATAAACAAATGTGTTCCAGGAAGAAGGGAAGCACATTCAGATGGCTTCAGATTCTTTCCATGCGGGTAGAATGCTTTAATGAGCCTTTATTGTACTATTCTTATAATTGCTGGTAGGAATTTCGAATATTTTGCAAAGAAGTTGTGCTTCAGAAAGACTTTTGCACGCACACACACACACACACACGCACACACACACACACACACACACACACACTTTTGAGATCTGTTAAAGTGTGGTCTCGCCTATGATGTAATACATTCGTACAGTCATAATACACTAACTTTAACCATCTCATGTCATAAAATCCAATTTTGACCTCATAGCCCTTCAAACTTGTGGGGTTCAGCCAGAGGTCCCCACAAGTGACCACATGCCCCCACTTTACTACATGAAACACAGTTATAAAAGTGCATGTTTGTTGTGCCTTTATTATAAAATAATATAATGTGTATATGAAAAAATTAAACCCTTTATAAAACACTTAACAAGTGTTTAGAGCCATACTGTTCAAACACTCACACCACTTCTAATTTGCGTTTTTTAAGGTATGTCGTCTTATAATAATCACAATAAGATCTCGATATTGTAATATATTGAACCCATGACCTCGACTTGGCTCACGTCACGCTTCGCCGAGCCACATGATAGTTTCAACATGCTAGCTGTACGTACATGGCTAAGGTTTGAGTGTTGGAGCCCGATGAGAGAGCGTTTTTGCTATTGTGGTAGGAAACGCTTCACTTGTGTCTCGGCTCGCAGGTCTCAGCTAAAACAGAGGCCTGGCTTGTGTTTTTTCACCTGCCGCTTCAGGTTACATCATTTATTGACTGTAGGAAGTATTTAATGCTAAGTGCGTGTATGGTCGCGGCGTATAAATTCTAAAGTCCAAATTCTTTCAGCACACGGCGTCTCGGCTTAAGAACCAGGTAGGGAAGGGAAAAGATTTGGCAAGCGAGCGTAGTAATCCTGCGGCTGTCTTGAGAGTGTCAAAATGAGCCGGCGTCTGTGTTGACACCCCGCCAGGGTGCGAATGTGGCACGTGACGCTCTCTCCTGCCTCAGCTGCACAACAGGAAATACTCACGGCCTCCCCTCCTTCCTGCTTTGTGAAAAAAAAAAGGGTAGTCTCTCTTCGAACTCTGCCTCTTTTTTTTTTTCTTTCATTTTCTGCAGCGGCAGGGCAAGGCCAGACCTATTTTATCGCCTGCAGCCACTGCCCGGGTGCTTTATCCTTGGCCGACGCCCCCTCCGGATCACCTGGCCAACCAGAGAGCGGCAATCGGTGCCCGAGAAACACGATCTTTTTTTTTTTTTTCGCGCTCCGAGCAAGTGAAGGTAGCAGGAGTGGGAGCAACCCAGTGAAAGTGTGTGTGTGTGTGTGAAAGCGAAAAAGGCGGAGGGAGGAGAGAGACGGAGGCTGCACACAGCAATAGGGAAGCAGCTTCTCACTCTGAGCGTGAACGAATGGTGATTGTACTGACTGGAGCGACTGGCACAGCTGAGAGGAAGGAGGTCCGGAGTCCCCGAGGATCTGAAGGATGCCATGTCAGGTGGCCACCTGGCCAGTGATGGAGGAGGAGAGATCATAAAAGTAATGGAATGTTTATGTTGTGGATGGCTTGTGGATTCACGGTGTTTGTAACCCACCGACACGTCTGTGTTTATAAAACTTGGACAAGGGAATCGATAGATCCGTGTGCGATTGCTTAAGTGTGTGTGCATCTTTAACAGCATTGCCTTATTTCTTGACAGGGTGTGTGAAGAGGGTGTGTACGCGGATTAGATGCCCAACACTGTCAGGAGGCGTCGAGCAAGCACGTACCACAGGTATGAAATGTGTTTCGGCGATGTTAAAAGTGCCGTCTGATCGCATCCTGCTTGGCGAAAATCTCATCTTGATTGTTACACAGGCCTACAAACGTCCCCACAAGTGACCCCAGGTCCCCACTTTACTATCAAACCTTGTCATGTAGACGTCAGTGATGTCATCAGCTTCTCTCATGTTCCTTACAGTACAGAGGATGTATTAATGTTTTAAAAAGGGACTGTATTACTTGATACCCATCGCGCCTTTTTTAAACTGCAGTTTCCGAGCTTTGTTAATAGGACTGAATAATTAATCGGCAGGTAATTGAGTTGGACTAATTATTCATTATAGGAATGATGAATATCGCCGAAGCAGACTGGTTTGACGAGTTGCTTTTCTCCCAGCTCTCATTATTTTTAGTCGCTCTTGATGAACTTGCAGTCAACTTTGGGAAGGCCGATGACGGCAAAAAGATTCGGTCTGAAAGTTTGAAAACGGAAGTGAAAATGGTACTAATGTGTTATAAAGGCAGACTTCTGTTTTTCTTTGGCCTGGTTTTGCAGCACAGCCGTGTAAAAATAGGCTCTTGGAACACTGATAGGCATCAGGAACCACACCAGTGGATCAACAACGGCGTACAGAGGTGCCGATTGTAGTTTATGTAAAGAAATCGAAGGCATATTGGTTGATTCAAGGTGTGGTTGCGTTTGTTGATGTACCGACTGTTGTGTCTGTCACCGTGATGTGGAAGGTAAATGTTGAATTATGCCAAGAGTCTCGCAGCAGTCAAACCGCAGCGACTCTGTGAAGCCAATGAACTTTTCTGTTTGCGTCTAGTCTGAGAGTTTAGATGTTGAGCAACCTTTGCGAGTTTTGGACGGAACAAAACGGCTTTAGTTTGGGTCGGGAAAGCACTGGCCTTCGTCGCAGCCGTTGCCAATGATTAACGTGGGCCTGAAATGTTCTAGTGTTGTTTGCTTATTTGACGCGGTGTTTTATATTTTTGGCGAGTTGGAAACACACACAGGCTTTTCGAGACGACAATTTCTCACAATGCCTTTGTCCTTGACTTTCTGAGCAGACGCTTGATTGGCATGGAGAGGTCAAAAGGTCGTTCTGTTTTGAGCAGGGAGTCACGTGTGGGTCACGGTCACAAAGGTGAGAGGAGCGTTTGTGGGCTTCGTACCTTCTATCGTTCTGCATGGAGATTAGTTTGTGATCATTTGTGGGTTCTGTTGAATAACTTTTTGAATAAATCTGGTTTAGTTTAAGTTTAGGGTGTCTTTATTGGATTTTTGTTGTTATTATTGTTTATACTATGCGAACGACTATAATTATACTAATGTAATTATACGAACGTGTAATTATGCTAATGCGATACTTCATACTTATAAAATAATATATGTATTTTTAGTAGCAATATATGTGCAATAATCATGTTGATTGAACTGTGAGCCACGATTTTTTTTATTTAAATTTAATTAATATCTATTTAAACTAATTATAAGTAAAATGTAATAAATTTAATAATTACCTATATAAGTAAATATTTTGTGTGTTTTTTTTTCTATTTGTAATAGGAGGGAACAATCACATCTAATTCTTTCTTTTCCTGGTAAAATGGCAAACGTGGCCATTAAAAATAAAATTCTGATTCAATAGAATCTAAATGTATTAAATGATGATAATATGTGTAATTGAATAAAATATAACTTTTATTTTCATTGTACAAAATTATAGTCACTCAATTGTATTTTAAATAAATATAAAATTACATTTTTAAATCCTGTTATTGAAGTTCTAGAAATGACTCTTAATCCGCATTTAAACTCAATCCAGTTTTTGCTAATTGAACGGATCCAAACAACACGCCATCCACTAATCCATATCAGTAGATTTAACCGAACGCCAAATGGACTGCGCGGTGTTCCCTAGTCTTCTCTACTGCTCAGAGAACCGGGGCGATGCCCAAGTGAAGAAAAAAACAAATCTTGGCCACGATTGCGTCAATGCCTCAGCCAAACTTGGACCGATAAATAACTACAGCGGCCCAGCTTGGCCCAACGTTTGGATCGGCCACCAGAAGTAGAACAAACCCAAAATAATCCGCGCTTTGTCTCAAGGTTTGACTTTGGTGTAGCAGGAAGCGTTTAATCACAGTACAGGCACCGAGCGAGTGTCTCTGATGTCTCGTGTTGAAACGCTGACTGAAGTTTCAGCCCATTATTTTCATCAGCATATCAGCTTCGCCTGCCAGGAACGGCCTGACGTGCCGAGCCATTGTAAAAATATTTGTAAACACACACGTTATCGTTCATCCCACTCGTGTGACACCGGTTGCACTCATAAGCACTTCTTGAACTTTTGACCAGCACGAGCGTGACGTTGTCATTCGTTCTGAGTAAAGCTAGTGCTCTTGTCCGTGTTTTCAGGCGTGTTTGGATAAGCAAGACGCTGCTGTGGATTTGGTGGAGGCTGAAGGTCACGACCTTGACCTTTTACCTGACCCGAGAGTTGCTGTATATGTTTTTTAAAGCATAATTATTCAATTCAAAAAGACTTTAATAATTCCCGGGGCAAAACGATACATTCTAGTAAAGACTTATTAGCAATTTTCAGCTTTTTTTTATAAATAACTTTTTTTTTCTGGGTCATGTGGAGCTGGAGCAACTCTAGGCCTGAAGGAGGGATTTAGGCCAACCAGCCACAGATTCGTACACACTTACCTTCAGTACTCTAACTAAGAGTACCCAAGTACTCTTACTTACCTACTCTAACTCCTTTGTGTTTTTCGGCTGTGGGAAGAAACCGAGACCTGGAAGAAACTCTTGCACACATGGGAAGAGCAAGCAAATTCCAAATTCAAGTTCTTCGTGTTGCGAGCCAACAACGCTACCCCACAATGCCACTGTGCTGCACATTTTCAAATTTAATTTATCTATATTTGATAATGTATAGAAAATAATGTGCATATTTAAAATGTTAACCAATCCGTGCCTACAACTAGGTGGGAAAACTCTATATGGGTAGTGAGGGAGGGGTTTTAAACCGTACTTCCTGTTCGCTGTTCTAAATGAAACGGCGAAAGCAGGTTCCAAAATTGTGAATCAAATTGCAATCCTATCATCCGTTAATAAATTGCCACCATCAAATCTCTCAGTCTGGCTTCTTTCAAAAACAAATCTGACCGACAATAAACTCACTAGACGGCGCAGAGTCCTGAGAGAAAGACCGTCCGCCGTCTCCAAAGCTCCTACGATAGTATTAGCTACGTTTATTTTGCGCGTGTTATTAATATAGTGTAATTTTGTCCAGTAGCCCGGTCTATTTCTGGTTCTTTTATGCCGTCTGATATCACTTCTATCCCGCCTTAATACATTTAGCCCTCCATTACCTCCATTAGCCCCATTGAGTGGATCAGGAGATTCGGTTGGAGCGGTGAACTTAGCAAAACGCACAGCGCTGCAGAAACACCGGCTTGTGATGCTTCCCGCTTGTCAGCATGTGCGGCGTGTTGTAGGCATCATGCTAATGGAGCATCGACGAGCTTGACCTCCCCGATGCACAAAGCCCAGCTTATGATCCGGAGCGCGGCGGGGCGTCCAGGTTAAGGTTCAGGGAAACCAGCGCCGGAGCTTTTGTGCCATCCCTGCCCGAGACAATACACAAAAGCCCCCGTCAAGCAGGAACACACACTCTGTTACTATGGGAACCAGAACTGTGCTTTGCCCTTGACGGAATCAGATGGATTGAGAAACTGTATTAGTGGAGCTCAGAGGAGACGGAATAAAGGAGGCAGGAGGGAAGGAATAAAGAGCAGGAAGTTGCACGGGAGGATGAATGGACGTGGTTAATTTACCTGGGCTTGGCCTTTGACCCCTAGACCACGTCTGCGGGTTGATCGGTATCAAGGCAGCGGTTTAAGAGATTAGGACCCCGACCTCAGGCGTAGGTGAGAAGATGCCGTTGTTTTGAGCGGGAAAGTGACGTGTGGACGAAACCGGTCTCGTCTCGTCACAGTAGCAGGTGTTTCATCTGATCACACACACACACACACACACACACACACACACACTCACCTGAACCTTTATCCAGACCTAGAGTGATACAGCGTATGTGGGGCGAGAGGAAACTAGATTAAAATATCTCTGGACTTGATCAAACTGCCATCATTTGTTACAATTCAGGAAGTGAAACGTATTTTATTTATAGACAGACAGAAAGACAAATATAGACAAATGGAGAGACAGACAGACATAGATAGATGGACAGATAGAAAAGGATGGATGGAAACAAACAGATGTATGAATGGATGAATACAGACAGAACGATAGATAGATAAGCAGACAAACAAAAAACTGATGACGATAGAATGGATGGGTGGATGGATGGATGGTTAGACGGATACACTGGAAGACAGACCAACCTACTGAACGACAGACAACAGAACGATAGATAGATAGATAAGCAGACAGACAAACATATAAAAAGATGACAATAGGTAGACTGGGAGATGGATGGATAGACAGTCTGATGGATAGACAGACAGACAGACAGACAAACGGATGGATGGAAACAGACAGACAGTAAGAAATCTAGATAAACTGTAAATTAGACATGGTTAAGTAGAATAATGGATAGATAGACAGACAGACAGACAGACAGACACAAGCACACAGATGGATAGATGGACGGATGAATAGAAACAAAAAATAAAGTAAGAAATAGACAGACAGTAAGTTAGACAGGTAGATACAGTATATGATAGATGGCTGGATAACGGATGGAGAGAGAGACAATCGAGGAAGGAAACTGAAGGTAAAGCGTGATCGTTATTCTGCAGCAAATGTTCACTTTGTTGAAAGGAATGAAATGGAAACGTCACTTTTCGCTCTTTTCTGGGTGAAACGGGCCGAGGCTGTGGACAAGCGCTCAGCTGTTCTTTTCTTCCTCGTGCCACTTCCAGATTACACAGTGTTTGAGTCTGAATGCTTGGACTTCCTGCAGCCAGACTCTGGACAGGAAGTGTGTCCGTAAGCAAAGCACATGGAAAGCAGTGCGAGCGAGCAGGAACTGTCCTGTCTCACTCTTCACACTCCTCTGTGAGAGCTGGAATACGCCTTCTGTTCATTTCCTTCTCTCTGTCGATGCAAATCGCTCGCCATCCGAACGCTGCAGCGGAGCAGCGGAGCAGCGGAGCTCACTTCCTGTGCCACTTCTGCGGAGGTGAAGGGATGCTGACAGAACAAAAGCCCGATCTTTGGTGTTCATGCCTACTCGTTTCCGAGTGTGTGTGTGTGTGTGTGAGTGTGTGTGTGTGTGAGTGTGTGTGTGTGTGAAGGAGTCTTGATAAGGTCAGACAGTGACGGTTGTTTCTGGCAAGTTATTGCATCACAGGAAGTGACCTGCTCTATCAGTAGATGATTCACCAACACTTCAGTCTGACACGCTCTACTATTACTGTAGCACTCTCTCTCTTTCACTCACTCTGTCTCACTCTCTCTCACTCTTGACTCACACTCTTGACTCACTCTATCTCTCTCACTCACTCACTCTATCTCTCACTCTCACACTCTCGACTTACTTTCTCTCTCTCTCTCACTCACTCACTCTGTCTCACTCTTTCTCACCCTTTCTCACCCTATATTTCTCTCTTTTTCACTCCATTTCTCTCTTTTTCCACTATCCTACTCTCTCTCTTTCACTTTGTTTCTTTCACTCTCTATCTATTCCTCTCTCTCTTTCACTTTCTGCTTCTCTCTCTTTCATTTTTGTCTCTCTCTTTCACCCTCTCTCTTTCTTTCTATCTCTCTTTCACTCTGTTTTCTTCCTGTCTCTCTCTTTCATTTTCTAACTTTGTATGCATCGTTTCTCACTTTATCTTTCTTTCTCTCTTGCTTCACCTGTCTCTCCATCTGATCTTTGCCAATTGCTTTCTTTCTTTCTTTTTCTTTCTTTCTTTCTTTTCACCTCTCGCTTTTCTAGAACAAAAGTGGACAAAGAGCTTGCACTCATCTAACCTTTGAAACTTATCTCTTAATCAGCTCAGTCGACGCTCAATGTGCGTTTAAGTTTTATCAACCCAGCATCTGCAGATGACTTGCAGCATCTCGAATTTGCATGAAAATCCACATCCTTCTCTCAGTCAAACCCAGCACGCCGACTGGAAGACGCAGTTTAGTGCAGCACCAGATGGCCGCGGAACCAGGGACCAGCTTCATTTGAAATTAAGATCATTGTGATGTTTATTCACACAGTTTTGTGCTTGCGTTGTTCCCAGACTAGTCTTGATTTTTGTCATCTGTTTCAGTAATCGCGGCACTGGCTGGTGCGAAGGAATATTTTCGGTGCGAGATACAGACTAATAGGAAAACCGACTGTCCGCGCTCATCCCGTCCTCAGGGAGCGATTTTCCAGAAAAGAGGAATAACCAACTGTGATTGGGGGTAATTGTCCGTCTCGAGCTTCCTGGTGGCGGCGGAACAGGTGGCGAGAAGCGAGCGCTAGGATTGGCTGGCGGAGCTTTCTGTTGAGTTGCTTTGGCGGCAGCTGCGTGGAGCGGCGAGGAAAAAGTCGCGCTTTCCGCTCCTCGCCTCACTTTTTCAGCACACCCACGTGCCACCCGCACGCCGAAAGAGCTGCTCCCATTGGCTCGGGCTGCCGTGTGATGAGGGCGCGTGGCGGGGGCGGATTGGGGTAGAGTTATGTTGCAATCAGTGCTGCAGAGATGAGGAACGATTTTGTGCAGCTTCTTCCTGTTGCTACTTAACTCTTTTGTGCTCCCTGTTCCCATGGTACAGTTGCTTTTCGTTTAAGTGCGCAAATTAAACCTTTTAGTTTGACGTCAACTGTTCATTGACGTTTAATAACGATGAGAAACCAATCTGCAGCGTCTCAACGAGTCTCAACACTTAGCAAACATCTCCAAGTCCAATAAAATGTCTGTTTGGACGACTACGAAATAGGGATGGGTGATATGAGTTAAAATCCACATCACGATATTGTCTAGTGTCCAGACTGTATCGGTAATATATCACGATGTGAGTGGGAACTCATTGGGCATTACATTTTAGAAGACCTTATTTACATTTATTATAGGCAATCAATTTGTACTTTTACTTTGTTTACAGTACGAGATTAGACGCAGGGAAAACCTGGAGAAGTATCTGCCATATTTATTATTATTCTCTCTGCCCACACAAAGACCCGCCCTCCTGTAAACGGTTAAAAACGACCAATCAAGCTAATTATGACATCAAGTATTACCCAATCAAAAGTAGTAAAGGATATAAAATGCATGTGGGTTAATTTGCACGAGACACTGCCTTATAAAATGATGCAAAATTGACCCAAATATATTGTTCTATAACGAGAAGTGCAATTTAATTCTCGAATACAAACGATTCGGTATTTTAAAGGACACGTGGCAACCCTAGCTACAACAACTGTTTATTAGTTGACGTCGGAAATTTGAAAACCAAACCAGTTCCATATAACAGAGGAGCTTTGTTTCTTTTAACCAGTTCTTCATGGACTTTCAGCGTGTTTGCTCGTCTTGTTCACTTTTCCAGACTTTGGAAACTGTAGTACTGGTTCGTTAGCAGCAAGATCCAGCATCTCAAAACCAAACGCAAACTTCAAATCCCGTGCGACATTCATG
Source organism: Paedocypris sp. Pulau Singkep (assembly GCA_017309775.1). NCBI lineage: Eukaryota > Metazoa > Chordata > Actinopteri > Cypriniformes > Paedocypris > Paedocypris sp. Pulau Singkep. Next base: position 4,517,866 of record MU204386.1, read on the forward strand.
ACACATTAAGCTATAAAACCTTGAGCCGGGGGAAAGCGATGCATACATTAACCTGGATGCGTACTTAAGTGGGAGGCTTGTGCACATCGTTCTCGTATTTCTGGTGTGAAGGTGACCCAGTTTCAGACGTGTGCTGTATTCCCTGAATTCCGTGGTATGGAGCAGGTAATCCCCCACTGTATGTCATCTGTCATCCCGCACTCCTGCATATGGAGGGTTTGGCTGGTGATGAGGGGTGTCGAGGGGGTAGGACGCCCCCCTGCCCGCTCGATGAGTGCCGTGCTGGGAGCGGAGAACCTCCGACACCGGCCTGTTGGCTCACCCACCCAGGTCATTAATCCAACATTCTGTCATTAGCCGCCTCATGCTGTTTCTCAGCAGCTGTCCCTCGGAGTTGATGGAGGTGCAGTGAATGGCTTGTTAAATGGCTTCTCTGGACGCAAATGAGCAGCGGATGACCCTGAAATTTGGAAGCGTGTGATTCATTACTGGCCGGAGCGTGGTCAGAGCCGTCCTGAGATGTTTGGGCTGAAGTACAGTAGCTCCGTGCTCAAGATTCAGGTTCTTCTCAATCTGTGCTCTTGAGTTTTGGCTCTAACTGAGAGCAAATATTTTGTCACGAGAATACACTTTGAGGTGATTTCTCAGAGTTCGAGATGCATTGAGATTGGTTTCTTTGACGTTTGGGATTGGCCGATCTGAAGTACCACTTCTGGGTTAAGGACACACAAACCTGGCTACTGTACATTGAGGGATCAAGAAGGCACTTGATCATTTTGAAATGGACTTTCTAAAACTGGAATGGTTTAGTTGGGCAGTGGCACCATTTTATCAACCATCTCAATATGATGTTAATATCCAACCATGCTGGATTTCTGTGGCTTGTATTTGTTCCTGCGCAATGACAAAGTTGAATCTGGTCAAATCTATACCAGCATTTTCAAATAAAAATTGAATAATAAATCGCACAGACAGATTAAAATCTCTAAAATTTCAAAAGTGGGAAAAAATATTGCATTTTATTATTAGTTATATTCACAGTGTGAATAATTGCCTTGGAAAAAATAATTGGAATTAGACGTTTATTAAATGCATATAATGCACCATATAATCTGGTCTGAAAAATACAGTACTTTTTTTTTCTCTTTATTAGATATTTTTAAGGCCATGGACATTATACAATAGTTGCAAGGGATAGAATTGGCATAAGTGAATAGAAAGTCTTTGCACTCCTGTGAAGACTTCTTTCCGCTGCCTGAATCAATATGCAAGTTAATTGCCTTTCAGTTGAATTTACATTTGAGGAGTTCGCTGGTGCGCTGGCTGTTCGAGTTCTGCACATTATTTTTATACTGTCTATCACAACGTTTTACAATAATCTCAAGGCCATATAGGTAGTATCTGTCCCCCCACTCTTTAATGGCGTTTAACGTAAGTCTTCGATTCTTTTCACACTTTTCCCTTAGTCATTTGTCAGCTTTGACACACTTTAAGGTGCAGTCATAATGCTCTGTTGGATAATTGAGATTTTCTTCGCTTCCTTATTAGATTACCATCACTTCCGCGCTTCTAACCATCTTAAGATGATTTTTGTTTTTAAAATTCTAGGACATTTTGTTGTGACCTGATTCATCCCTGCGTTCGTTTTGTGAAATATATAGAGGACTTGGTAAAAAGTGCTATCTTTACACAGTCTAATGATAGATGCCCTGCTAAACACTCGCCTTGCTTCTCTTTACCTCCGGGATTAACAGAAGACGTTTAATTATGGCACACGGGCTGGAAAACCTATTAAATCTCTTTGTTCTCCATGAAGATGAAAGGTGATTACAGGTGTAGTGCAGATCTTCCTCTCAATAACTCCAACGCTGTAAAGACAGTGATAATGATAAAAGTTTATTGGGATTGTGTGGAGTCGATTTGAGACGTTACCTGTATTTATTCTTCAATACCAAAGCCTATGTGAATTTATTTTTTACAGTTGTATTTTTGTACAAGAATTTCCTTGCTGAAAACATTAGTGAAAATGCTTCCATTGAAAGCGCATTTTTTTAAACCACATCGTTCACTTTTTTTTTTTATCTAGTCACTGTGCTGTTACCTTTGGCCAATTCTCGACGTGTGACTTCCCACCATTACAGCTTTTTCCATTTTTTTTTTTTTAGTTTTTTGTTTTGGCTTGAACTTGACTTGAGTAGCTGTTGTGGTTTATATAAGGTTGTGAGGAAACTCTTGGTTATATCACACTGGCAGGGATTTACAGACGTTCTTAATCACATGAATGTATTACTCACCTGACATCTTAGTGTCATATATTTTTCCAACTCTCCAGACGGGCTGGAAAGACATCTGGGAAACAAATGCATCATGGGATATATCGGTTTCTAACTCGCCCATTGCATATAAGCACTTTGTCCAGTAATAACACATCCATGCACCAAAAAAATAGGTGTGCAGCCCTATAAATGCACTTTTCGGATGTATTAGCATTTGATTAGAAGTGCTAAGCTTCTTTTCATCAAAAGAGGACAAGGAGAGTGAGGAAAGGTCCGTCTTTGCTCCTCTTCTGAGCCCTGATCTCTTTAAAAACACCCTTAGCTGCTTTAGACTCTACGCCGCAGTTTGTGATGTGCACAGCGTCCCACTGTATCCGTGCTTCAAAGACCGAGCTGTCTGCTTCTTCCCATTGATCTTCATCTCTTTAGAAAAAAAAACCACTGACAATATTAGCAAAATGACGGGCCTTTACGTCTAAATATGCCGTAACACGTCTCTCTGTCGGCGTGTTGAGCAAGTGTGGACGATTCGGCAAGAGCCTGTGAGCTTCCTGACACGCTTGTTTAAATGCGTTTGGATGTAAAAGACTGTCTGGTTTGTTGTGTGGCTTTTTTCAGCATCCCGTGTGACAGGAAGCATGCAAATAGAGATGTTCGGAGATTGACAGCTAAAAGGAACCAAAATCAAACAGTACTCGAATTGTGCTCCGCCTCGCGAAACTACATAAGAAGTACGTGACAAGATAAAACAGGCCTTACGGATGGCGCTGTGCTAATAGATGAGTGTTTATTCTTCTTTGTAACGACCGAGTTAGCATTAACACTACTGTTTCTTGTAGGATTTCTGTTCCTCACTTTCTGTTCGGAATGCTAATTTTTATCTTGTGTTTTTCGCAACTATATAAAACAAACAGGCAGGTTCTTGTGTTATTAACTCTATGATGAATGAGATTGTTGAGGAATATAAAGAGGAAAATATTTTTTATGCTGTAATGCGACAAAGCTTTTACATTCTAGCATTAAATTAAAAGTGGTCAAACGAGGTTCACCATTACTTTTTTTTAGTAGTGTGACATGATGAACCTTAAAACACGAAAGTCTGCTAAAAGTTGTTCGCTTTGCTGAATCAACATTGAATATCTGAGTCAGAAATTAGAGCAAAACTTTCTTAAAACCTGGATACTGTACAATGAGGGATCAAGAAGACACTTGGTTATTTTGACTTGACTTTCTAGAACTGGGATACTGGTGACTTCTTATTTTAACAACCATAGCAATATGGAAAGGAAAAATTAAAAAAAGCAGTTTGATATGTTAAAGTCCAATCATACTGCATTATGTTGCCTTGCACTTGTATCTGTGTAATGACGAAGTTGAATATAATCTAATCTATACCAGCATTTTTCAAATAAAAGAATTAACAATTCTGAGAATTACAAAAAACAGAATTAAAAGTCTTAAAATCTCAACTTAAAATCTCAAAAATGTCTCAGGTTTTTTATTTGCTGAGAAATTAGAGCAGAAATTACTCCAGAACGCACCGCAATTTTGTCCGCAGGAAATTACAGGCAGAGCACAGTTTTGTTCATGAACTGGAGCATTTTGCAGCACAATGTTCTTTTCGTGTACCAAATTTCTTCACATTATTCCCAATTCGCACAAACAAAAAAAAAAAAGTGAAAATTTTAAAATGAATTCTCTCATCGCCTAATTTGTAGAAATCTAAAGCCAGCGAATCAGATGCCACCCAGCACTCTGTAATCGGAACAATACACATCTGCTTTTACGTGTTTCGTTTTGGTTTCTCTTTTTTGGTTGACGTGCTTCCGAACAACCAAATCTATCTGCAGATTTGAGGAACTGACCATTTAGAGCCGAGCTCTGAAATGTTCTCATGCGGTTAAGAAATGATGGAACTCGACTTATTCCTGATTTTATCTTCCTCCGGACGAGCCTCCTGCTCTGCGTGTTGTCGGTGATGTTTGCTTTCTTTAGTCAACATGTGGTGTGATCCAGGGTGGTTTAGTGAGAAGAGGTGCACACACACACACACACACACACTCTGGCTCGCTGGAATATGTGCAGACTATACAGGAATGGCTTAGGAAGTGTGAGCTGCCACTGTGTCAGGTCTGTGGTTTTCCCAGCATCCTCGGCTCAACACACTCAGCCTCCCGTCTGAGCTGACAATCTGCTCGCTGCTGTGTGTGCAAGTGCAAAGACTCAAACCATTTCTCTTAGACATGTCAAGAGCTCAACTCGAATGCAAAACATGGAGTCATGAAGCTTCCGTCTCATCCCACAATAGAATGTAGTCCGAGGGCCACTATGGAATGGAATGTTATTATATTATTTTGTATCAACTGTAACTTTAATTTTATTTGTTGAAGCCCTCAAAAAATCAACTTGGTTAAGACAAAGTGCTTTACAGATAAAAACATGAGAAAACTAATTTAACACAAGATAAAAGCAAATACATTAAGTATGCAATACTAAAAACAACTAAGTTGCCAATCACATAAACAGATAGATTTTTATTTTATATGAATGTGTTATGTGTAGAATATTCTTTATTGTCTTTGTATAATGGAACTAGATGAGCATATAAATAATAAAAACATATCTGTATTTTTCAGATTTTTTTTACATAATTATAATTATAAATATAAAAGATAATAATGGATTATAAGGAGTCAATTTTTACAATTTTTTTGGTGCGCCCTATAGTTACTGAAATATGATAGGTACACGCATAAATATAGAATACTAAATCTAGCATTCTAAATGTTCACAAGCTAAACAAAAGATCCAGAGGCAAAATACACACAAAAGAGAAATGTAAACACGAGAAAAAGAAAAGATAAACGAGCATCATTTTTATCACGAAAGATTTCAAAAAAGTATGTTTGACCCGATATATATATTTTTTGTTTACCCAGTCACACACTGGGCCGGATGCAATGTGTGGCAAAGACGGAATATTCTGGAAGGAATATTTTAGGTGCGACTGGGGGATATGGATCTTGGCAGGACGTCAGCGGCAGCGAGGCAGTGAGGGGGGTCACTTTATCTCAATTCTGTCACTTTCCTCATCCCATCTGTGAGCTTGGCAGACTCGTTAAACTGACATTGCTAGTCTCCATCTCACCTTCTAATTTCGGCTTCAAGCCCATCCAAGAATCACAAGCTCACCCTTTCTGCCATGCTGCTCTGTTTTTCATGCCACTGAAGAGGGAATCTGTCAGAACATGGCATTGGGTGAACTTGTCGTTTTTTAATGCAAAAGCAACATGCATAGACAAAAAAGGGAGTTTTTCCACATGTAAAGAACTTTTACTCAATGATCTAGTTGGAAAAATAGCTGATATTTTTTTTCATTAAAGCTATTTAGGGTCAACAGTTGATGTTATTAATCCCACAGTACGGGAATCTTGGTATTTATTTCTAGGATATTTAGAAGTTCACCCGGGACTGGGTTGGTTAATATTGAGGTTTTGATTAAAGTATTGTTTTTATATTATTGTAATTTTTCCATCAGTATGCATGATCTATTTCATCTTCACCAATTTTTAGCTATTAAATTGTCATTTATTTTTAATCATTGTGTGATTAGTGCTGAATTTTATTTAGCACTCTGTATATATTAAAATATCTCTTGTCATTGTTCTCATTTTTACTGATTTCTCATTTTTTCTCTTTCCTTCTCTCTCTCACTCTCCTTTCCGCTCTTCTCCTTGTTTCTGTATTTTCTTGTTCTCGGTTTTCTTGTCTAATTCTCTGCCTTTCTAACTGACCTACTACTTTCTTTCCTTCTTTCTTTTTGTTCTATTAATTGTTTAATCTTTCTATTTTTCTTTTTTCCATGTACCGGTATTAACTTCGCTTTTTTTCAATCTTTTAACTCCTTTCTTTCTTTCTTTCTTTCAATATTTTATTCTTTCAACATTTCTTTCTTACTTTTAACATACTTTGTTTTTGTTCTATTCTTTTACTTTCTTTCTTTTTGTTCTCTGTTATTCTTTCTGCCTTTCTTACCCATTAACTATTAATTATTTCTTTCTTTCTTTCTCTCTATCTCTTTCTACCTCTCTTTGTCCCTCTTTTCCCATCATATCTATCTTTTTCCCCCATTTCTTTCTTTCTCTCTCTCTCTCTTTCTCTACCTCTCTTTGTCCCTCTTTTCCCATCATATCTATCTTTTTCCCCCATTTCTTTCTTTCTCTCTCTCTCTCTTTCTCTACCTCTCTTTGTCCCTCTTTTCCCATCATATCTATCTTTTCCCCCCATTTCTTTCTTTCTCTCTCTCTCTTTCTCTACCTCTCTTTGTCCCTCTTTTCCCATCATATCTATCTTTTCCCCCCATTTCTTTCTTTCTCTCTCTCTTTCTCTACCTCTCTTTGTCCCTCTTTTCCCATCATATCTATCTTTTCCCCCCATTTCTTTCTTTCTCTTTCTCTTTCTCTACCTCTCTTTCTTCCTCTTTTCCCATCATATGTGTCTTTTTCCATAGGTCCTCTTTCTGTCCCTCTCTCTCATCTTCCAGCTGGCAATATAATCCAGTTTCTCTTCATGAATCCACAGTTTATTACTCTCCCCGTGTTTCATCTCCCTAACTTCTCCACTCTCTGCGCCTCTTACACTCCATCATGAATTTTTTCCTCTCTCTCCCGTTCTGACACGGTTTTTTCCGACCCCGTCTCTGAATATATTGTCGCGTCTGACTGTGAGTGTGCTTAAGCTCACGCTGCAACCTTGATAGATCTTCTCTTCCTCTCATTCCTGTCCTTCTCCGTATCTGCATCCCGGCTGCTGCGTTTCTCAGAACTATTTCTCCGGATCCGGGTGAGCAAACGGGCACGTATGTCCCATTCTGCGCAGGCTTTCTGGGTGGATCCTAAATTTAGCGGTTTGCAGTTGTGTTGGAAGTACATGGATAATTAGCTGCTGCGCGGAGCGTCGCTGAGCACATCTGGGGGGCGGGAGCATTATGTAATGCCTTATATAATTGGATGCATATTTAATGGTGGGATGCTCTTTGCGCTCCATGCTGTAAATGAAGATGTTTTAATGTCAAGAAGAAAGTCGAAGCCTGTGTTTAGCTTGGAGTGTGACAGCTTAAGTGCTAACTTTTGGGCTGTGATGCACCGCTGCTTGACTGTCAGTTGCTTTGTTATTTAAATAAAACTTTTCTGTCCACGAGGGAATACGACTGTGCTCCGAGGTCTGGAGATTTTTTTAGGACTATTTTTAACATGAAATGCTGTCTTGCTGTTAGATTTGATGCAATAGTCAAAGGCATCTGCAGCAAATGTGTGTGTTTTTTTTATCGTCTGTCTGAAAGTAAGACCTAGTCGGATTTTCGGACCTCAAACCATGACTTTTTGCATTTTCTATTAAGAAAATCTATTTTATTCTATTTTATACTTTCTATAAGTGGAAGTTCCCATGTTTTATTAGTTTTACTTATAAGTGAATTTGTTTTTACAAACTTGATGAACAAGATAATTCTGGTTAATTGGGACACCGGTTAATCAAGAAAAGCCTCTTATTTAGCCCTCTAAGGCCTGAAGGAAACACATTCTTTTACAAATCTGAATATTGTTTTTTTAACCGGGACAATGATCTGCTTTATGGGGACAGAGGACAGATAGAGTCCTGATACATTTATTTTTCAGAACCATAATTGCATTTTTTTTGTTCAATAATATTTTTTTATTGTTGATTGATGATTTTTACGTGTTAAGTCCTGCAGACACAGCTATTGTTTCATCTGTGATTATTGATATTGATATATGGTTTTTATTACATATTCGCATATTTTGGACACGGGACAGTGATGATTGAATGTTTCGTGATTTCACTAATAGATGTGTTGGTAATCTCATCCAGAGAATATGAAGGGCTGAAGCGCTTATTCTGAAATGTTCCAGAACCCTTCAGGGACGTTCACGGGAGAGCCTAGTGTATTTTTAGTGTCCAACAATATGTCCAGTATCCCCGACTGTTTATCCAGGATCAAGGCCCGAGTGTAGATCAGCTGCAAAGAATTAAAATAGTTTTGCCCTGACTGTTATAGCACGCGTCACTTTGACATCAGGTGTTTAGAAAAAAAAAGAAAGGACAAAAACAGAACCGGTGCCAAAATGGTGCGGTGTTTTTGCCCTAGTTGAGGTTACGAGATGTATTTTTAGGCCCTTTTGAAGAACAAAGAGGCCACTGAAAGTCCAGACTATTTATTACGAAGCTTTAACAGCCGTTGAAATTGTCCGACTTTTCCGAACAGCCTATGAAATGATGGAAAAATGCGATGATAATTTCACTCTGTCATCCGTTCCCTGAAAAAAAATAAGAAAGATTAAAAACGCATTTCTACGCAGCGCAGACGTGTTGCCAGAGCAATACGCTTAATTCCGGCGCCTGAAGTTCCATTCGCCGTAATTGTGCGGAAGTGTAGAATGTATAATTTCAGAAATTACCGTCATTCAAGGTCGTTCCTCTCGGCCCCAGCAGGACGCATCCACAGGCGTGAACCGAGGCGGGCAGCATGTGCAAAGATCCGTCGTGTACTTTAATAGAACATCAGGCCACGAGGTGTTATGGCTCGGAGAAGCAGAAGGGAATTGGATGCAGCAGGGGATCCTCTTTTCGGGAAGCCCCAGTGTTCCATTCCAACATCTGCCAGCTGATCGGACTCCAGGCCAGGACTAAAACGGGTCTTGCTTGACTGGGAGTTTTTCGGTAACGTGACACCGTTTTCGCGCCCCCCCCGCCAGCTTTTCCTCTTTCGCAACAGGTGCAGCGGGGCAACCTGAGCTCTGCGGAATGACGGGCCGCTGAGAGAGCCTACTTGCTCCACAAGGCCCCGCTAGATGTTTCCCGAGGCCGATTCGGAGACAGCTGCCGGGGAGTGGGGCGGATAGGAAAACATGGCCCTGGGTTGCATAAGCGAAGAAAGCGGGTCCCTGATGGTGCGAGTGTGAGCCGCTGCCTCGCACTCCAGTGAGTAATTGCGCAGCTCGCATGAGAGCCGGTTTGTTTTGGAATGGCTGCTGAGTGACTGTTTTCATTAGTGTTTGCACTCGGCCTGTCAGACTACACACACGGACCCATCGGAACTCCTCCAGGGTCTCCTGAGAAGCTCCAAGAGGTCGAGGGGTCAGGCGGAACAGACGTGAGTGTGCGCTGGGCTCCTCGTGTCCTGTCGGAAATCTGTGACCGGAGCGCTTGGGCGTCTCGGCCTTTCGTTGGAATAAACCTTGAGTTTGGAATGTTGGGCTTTATTTATAGGAAAATGAGCCTGGGACGCGTTTGATTTGAGTAACAACAGTGTTTTTTCCGTTATGTCCCGTGTGTTATTTTCCGAGCGCACATTTGGAATGAATCAGTATCAACGTGCGGGTTTAAGTACAAGTGAAGTGTGTAACTATGTCATGGTGGTTCTGTTTTTTTTTTTTTTTTTTTTTTTTTGCGACGGAAGCCCCTGCGAATCTCACTTTGGGGTTGCATCCCCACTTTTATTGTTTTTGTCTTACAATGGAACATTGTTTAACCGCAGGTTGAATTTTGCAGTTTCCCTTTATCATGGATTTTCATGAGCTGCTTTGTTTCTCGATTTACAGCAGAATGAATTCTGCAAACTGTGGATTTCTTGACTGTAGTTATAGCTTGGTCGTGCTGTGCGTTTAAAGAGTCTGAAAGGATGATTTATGGCTCGATTGATTAAAAGTAAGCATTTTTTTTTGTTTCTGGGGTATTTAATGCGGCAATTATGTTTTCATTGGGACACTTGTAAACATAATTATTATGATAAATATGGTGTTCTGTACCTGAAGATGTTTCTATAGAAACTTTATATCTATGTCCATGGAGGGCCAAAACGTAACGCACACTTTAGGTCAGTGGCCGAAAACAATAAACAATATATACGTGTATATATATATATATATATATATATATTTATTTTTTTTTTATTTATTTTTTTATCATTAATATGGAAAAAAACAGACAGGTTTTCCATAATACAAAAATTTTATTTTTTTATTCTGCTTTTTTATTTTTTAATTTATTTTTCAAATACATTTTTCTTATTATAATTTTTACTAATTATACTAATACAAATAATTCAAGAACTGCATTATGCAAACTGTAGTGTGTTATCAATTAATTCATTGAATAATAAATATAAATTAATTAAATAAAACCAATAAGAGCAGATCCATATAAAAGGTTCTCGCAGGCTGATATTATTGTACACCGGTCCGACTGTGACCCCCCGGCCTTGAGTTTTTCATAGTGTGTTATTAAATATTTACTCGTTGTTTTAAGTCGATGCAGATTTTGAAACTTAGTATTGCATTGTAAATTATTGCATGTTTATTCTTGCTCTTATGTGTTTTAGGTCATACATATGAGTGGATTCTCCCTAAGATGTTTCCATCTCATCTTGGTGTCATCTTCTTTATGGCAGAACAATGCATTGGTATTCGATGGCTTCTGTGTTTTGTGTTAATTGGATAACGCTGTATTTTCGGTGCTCTCCGGCTCGGGGTTAATCACTTTCTGGATCTTCAAATCTCTCTTCACTGTTAACATCCGCTAATTGCGCGGTTCAGTTTGGTGTTGGTACGTCAACCGCTTCCTCTCGGGCGCTTAAGGGATTTGTGGAAAAGCATTGTGTCGCATTACAAATGAGACCCAGCGCAGGTTGTCTTCCAATTTTCTTTGCTCTAGTTATTCACTATTGCGTGAACTTTGGGTTTTCTTTTTTTAGCGCCGTTTTTTTTTTTTTATATAACCTGTGCTCAGCGAACGTCAGTGAATGAGTGATAAAAGAAAAGCTGCATAAGGGAAGTGACTTGGGGACTTTTTGAGTCCTATATATTTTTACACTCCCTGGTTGGTTCTCACCCTGAGGGACGGATGAGTCCTAAAGGCACGACAAGTTCCACAAATAGATCTGAAACAGCCGTTGTATGATGCGAGTTGTTTCAGAGAATCGTTTAATTATTCAGTATTAATATGAATCCGCTTTAGATGAAGGTCACGGAAGTTGTCTTTTTTTTTTTACACCTATTTGAGAACACAATACATTGCACGACTAAAAATGAATTATTGAAAAGACTACAGAGGATGGTTCCCTATAACGTTAAAAACAAATGCATGTAGCATTCAAATTGATGGATGGATGGATCGAGAATCAAGAAATGTAAAGTAGTGATAGAGAAGTTGATAAAAGAAGGAAATCTACACACATGACTACATATTTGTGAGCTATGCATCTCTGTACTAGACAAGGCATCTATAGTCATGGTTATAAATGGGACTTGAACATTGAGGCCACTTCTTTAGGGCAACTAGTTTGTGCAATAGATTTATCATCAGCATCAGAGCGAGAGAACTTGCACAGGAAGGAAAAGAAATGGCAAATCCCAGCTGGGGGTTTAGTGAGGTAAGCAGAGTGCGCTGTGGTGACAGGAGGATCCTTCATTTCCCTCGAGTTCCTCCCTCCCGCCGCCTGATTAGAGGAGTGTTCACCGCTTGGCGAAGGTCCAGAGCTGCACCTCAGCCATTAAACTGTTCATTCAGCACTAATGCCAGCTGAGATCTTCTTCCTTTCTTATGGCGGAATTGTCACACAGCTGTCAGCTCGCTTGGCTCACCGAGAGGGACGTACAGGAACAGGCAGACGTCCATCGTCCAATCATGCTCCTCTTGCTCATCCAAAGTCCGTAGCTGTCGTCGTCCCTTATCCAGCCGATGCCCACCCTGGAGATGGTTTCATTTTTAGAACGCCCTATATTTCCGACTTATGCAAACACTCTAAATCTGTTTTAAAGGTTGAGTCGAGCATATTCTAGTTGATTCAAGGGAATGGGTTTGTCAGTGTGTATTTACCAACAGTGTGTTTTTAGCCGGAGGTACAGATGAATAATTTGTGAAGAGAAAACAATGGAACGTCAATAAAGCCCTATGTCTTTACTGTAAGCAGATGGCCGTCGCCCGTGACTCTCGGTGTCAAGGGGCTGCATCAGATTTTCCACTAAAACTGTTAGGGTTCATTTTCTGGGTATTTAGAAATCACTTGCCTTGGCTGTTATCACACAGAGCCGTTGTGCCGTGCAAATGGAGCCTCTGTTCCCCATCAGACACGTTTTAATGTGGAGACTGTCAGTAAAGATCTTTATTTAGAGGCTTGTTCAGGCAGTAAGTGAGAACCCCCAAGGACTTTGTGCCAACGTTTTTTTCCCCCCTCTTTCTAAGTGGGAGATGTCACAGGGGGACGGCGGCTCCCGGGCGGCCATATTCTCCGTTATTCAACAAGTCTCTGTCTCCAGAGGTCAACACCGGTCAAATATATTTAGCTGTGTAAATTGGATTCTCCAGTAAGGGCAAATGTCTGCCGAATAGCTTTGTATGTTTGGCTTTGAGATGTGATTAACCGATTCATCTCTAGATAACTGGGATGGTTGTTATGGTAGTGATTCCTGACAGCTTGATGCCATTCCGCAAGTTGAGTAAATGCTGTTTGGAGCGTGGCAGCAGCTGTGGGGATTGTGCCCATAACTCTCCAGTCGACAGCTCATCCAGGTGACCCTCAGAAGCGCCGCATCGCTGTCATTCACGACACGCTTTATTAGGACGGGTTAGAAATCATCTGTAGCGAGGGGGTGGCCTGTTCCGAAGCTTGTGCTGCTTTTGGTATTCTCTCCCGAGATGCCTTTCAAATGCAACCGTTCCGCTAAATATGCCTGCTCGCACAGAAGCTTAATTGCAAAATGAGATCTGAAAGTTAATCGTATCACTATCAGGTTTGGCCAAGAATGATCACTGGACGCACATCTATAAAGGGATTTTGCTGGAATTAACCCGGTGAGCTATTTTTAGCCCTGCGGGAGGTAGCGGCGAGAGGGGAAGGGGGGGGGGGTGATACCGTGTTGTTAGACGGCGCTGTGTGGACAATCCCAGGGTCATTGCCACTGTAGCCAGACTGCTCTTAAAGCACAGTCCGGGGTAAGACGTCAGCGCAAACAAGCTCGCACGCAAGCAGATCAAGTCTGATTTGTTTGCTTTGTTTGGCTGTGGTTTTTTTTTTTTTTTGTTCTTGCCCAAAGTACCCTGACCCAAGTATTTGGTGGACAAATCCAGCTTTTGAGAATTAAAAGTCAAAAAACAAACTGGGGATTGCAAAAGTACCTTTTTGCGTTGTCCGTCGTGATATGCCTGCCGGGGCCCCATTGCTATTTTTGTTCCTGGATATGCGTCATGACTGGGTATTTTCTCTGGTGACTAGCTTACATCAGTAGGTCTCCTAGTATACGCTCTATCAGCGAGAGCCGTCTGATTGATGGGAGTTTCGGCAAGGCTGGCTGGCGTTTTATTCCTGATCTCCTGGAATGGGCACGGGGAATTTGGGATCAGCGGAATGTTGTGGATGAGTGAGGACCTTGAGAAGCCAGGTTGGTTCAAAATTCCACATTTTTCCCCTCTTTCGTCTGCTAGTAATGCATCTATCGTTGATCCGAGAGGTGGCATCTCTCTGATCCCTGTGTTTGTAAACTGACAGGGATAAGTTGTGGGGGTTCGATGCGAGCGCGAGGACAGACGCATGAGACGAGTGTTAGTCGTTTATCTGCCGCTGACTAAAAAGAGCAGGTTGGAGCGCTGTAGGCTGTCAGAGACTTCATTCATCCTGCATGCTGTCATCTCCGTCAAGACCGAGAAGCAAAGGACATGTGTTAGGGAATTGCTTGTGAAATGGCTTTATGGTTTCCGTATTCATTGTTCCTTCCTCCGCACATCAGAGGCGACTCTCGCTCTCTTTGCACCGACTAGCCGGTAGACTTGCACGAATCCCACCGCATCCTCGATGTCTGTGCGTGGGAATGCCAGGGACCCCCCTCCCTCATGCTCCCAGTTATCCCCCAGGTGCAGGTCCAGCAGGTTTTCCAGGAATTCTAAACAGCGCTTGTTTGCACAGTGCTATCAGTCTCGCTGTAGCCGATCGCCACAGCCAAACAAAGCTGTCTTCATTATCAGCGTGACATAATATGTGTTGGTGCAAGGTCTGGTTCTAACCCAGGGGAAACACCACATGGCTGCACGGCCACCCAGTCCATGCTGGTGTTTAAACCGACTTCTTAAGTTCTCCGTCATCATGTCGATGAAGACATTCTCATTAATGACTTGACCTTGAGGTGATGCAGGTGACGTTCTCCTTTCTTTTTCAGTAGTAAGTAGTAAGAGAACAGCAGCATGTCTGATAGCATCTGCCAAGCATCTCCCATTCACAAATACCTGATCTCAGCTGCGGATTCAGACGCCGAGTGTCTCTCTGATGGTTCAGGAAATGCCCTGTTTGACGCGTATCAAGGCAAGGCACCAGTATCTGTTGTAACTGAGCAAGACGGGCTGATCGTCTGATGTGTGCTTGAACTGCTGTTGTTTGGAGTCGACGTTCTCCCCCGGGTTCTGAGAGTGGAATATTTTAAGTGCGTCGCTGGGAAGCTCGGCTGCCTTTGCCGGATTTTTTTTTAGGGTGAAGTGTCGGCATAACGGAAAGCAATTACCTCGTGGAGCCTTGGAGAAGCAGAACAATGTGATGTTAGTGTCATGGCTGCACTGGAGGGATTTAGACGGACCCTTGACCTAAAAAAAAAAAAAACGGGGCATTTTTGATGACTCTGCATAGGCAGGGGTGGGCAGTTAATATTGCAATTTTATTTTTTTTTATTGTCAGAAGGTGGCACGGTTAGAAGGAGCAGTGTGTAGCGACACTAGTTCAAACTCAAAGCCTAACTGCGTGGGTTTCATTGGGGTCTCCTGTCACCTCCTAAACAGTTCAGGAGGTTTGGAAACTAGGTGCTTGAGTGAGAGTGTAACTGGTAGGTCGAAAAACGCTGTCGTCTTACAGTGGCTCTTCACTCAAGTCTGACCTTGTGATGTTGAGTCGCTCTCTTTATTTACTTTTTCATGCTTTACTTGAATTGAGCGAGTTTCCATGAAAGATGTGGGAAGTCTTCTTTCACTCAGTCCCCAACCTGCCAGATTTCTGATTCGTTTCTTATTCAAATGTTAGACATTTGCATGAAGGTTGAAATCAGCCATTCATGGTTAAGGTCCTGATTCCTCCGAAGAGGACATACATCCCACCGTTGAGCGGCTGAGCTGAGAGCGTCTCTATTGCAGCTGAATGGAAGTCAGGATTGTGGGGAACAGATGTCACCTGTGTGCCTGAGAGGAATGACGCTCCATCACCCTGAACCATCTTTGCTGATGAGGATTGAAAGAGCACGCTGAGGCTCAATACAGAAAACATTTTTGAAAGACCTTGATATCGAACAGATACCACCCTTGATATCCATATTGTGAAATGGCATCAATAGGGAATTATTAATAATCATTATTACAAAATGTGTTGGTTTATGATTCAATTATGATTGTATTGCATATGCATTTGTATATGGCTTTTGAAAAATTGGATGAGAAAAACACGCATGAAAAACCCAACACACACACACACACACACACACACACACAAAAGCACACAGTTTTCCTATGAATGTTTCTGCAATAAAACTTTTCCACAAAATATATTAAATATGAAAACTCAATCCTAAGCAGAAAGTTCTTGTTGATCACAACAGGATTTGACTGAAGTAGCACAGCCAGATTTTCATAATGGATCCATGCTTGGGCTTCCATTCAAACCTACCCTAGCTGTGCCTTGTGACGCAAATGTCACTGATCTGCGTGCCAGCAGAGCGTGGAGGTGTCTGGATGAAGGTTGGACAGACCCTGACTGTGTCCCCTCTCGGCTTCTGCGGCCTAGGCCCCGACTGGGCTAAGCTCTCCATACCTTCTGTTCGCCCTTGTCTGATGCCAGATCTGTAGCAGTAAGACGCCGATAGTCGACTTGAGCCAAATGGGCAAGCACTCGGTGGCTCACACTTCCGTGCGAGAGAAGCCGGAATACTGAGTCCAATCCTGGATTTTCAGGTATTACGTCCTTGTTGCAAACTTGCAACTCCAGGATGTCTCTAAAACAATGAGCTGGGCATTCAAGCTGACCTTTTGATCTTCACACCAATGTAATCTTACATTCTCAGCAGCATTTTTGTATCTAAACGTGTGTTTCAAACATGTCCGGGCATCGATGGCAATGGCCAGCCTCAGTGTGTGGGCTCAACACAGGAAGTAGGCTGGCAAGCATGTGGCCTTCTGCCACTCGGGCCCTAGGAAGCCTTTCGCAGATGGCCCACTGACATTAGCCCAGGCCTGGGGTCAGATGAGACAAAATATGGCAACAGAATTAAATTCATGGCATTTTTTTGCTATGATGCGAGATTTTCTCCAGTGGAACTCCTTGCAGGTTTGGCAGAATTCGGAGAAGCCTTATTAAATGTTATAGAAGGAGCAGGAGGAACTCCACGCAGAGATGAGCAAATTGCCAGGAAACTGCTTTATTTTTCCATGGCGTGACTTCTGGATCACAGGTGAGACCACCTGTCTTCACTGGCGGCCACTCCTGAAAATCTGTTTGTCATGATCGGGGTCCACATGAAAGCAATTTACGGCCCTGATCCATCCCTGTGCGGTTTTGACGTTTAATAATATATATTTACAGACTTTTATTACCGTGGCATAAATTCATCCAAAGACCTTGACTGAACTCTGAACCATGTTCAATCTGTGTGAGACAGCAAATGTCAGATGCTTCTTTAATTTAAGGCCAACATTTTTTTTTTTGAGTTTTTTTTTTATCAGTATAGGGTTAAGCATAAAATTGCTTACTTTAAAGCCAATTAATTCCATACAGTTTTTCCCAAACCTGGACATTACTCAAATGCATTTAGATGCTTTCATTCAAACCGACTATCATTAAAACTATTTTTACAATTGAAAAACCATTTCCAATTCCTATTCCTTTGGAATTGACCCCATGACCCTTGGTTCGAACTTATTCTACTGATGCTGCAGGAAAACTGGTCACTAATTCCCTCAACAAAATAAACCAGTCTGGTCTAGTACATAATGTGGAAATAAAGCCTTATCTCCCACACAAACACCACAGCTTAGCTAAAGATGTAGCAAGCGTTGGTTTTCCGACTTTTCCGCATCCGAACACGAGAAGCACTTTATTTGTCTGAGATTAAAAGAGCCACAAGATTTATGGGCCTTGCTGAGGCAATGTGTTCCGCTTCACACCGGAGTCACGCAGAACTGAGAAGAAGTCGTGAAAGAACGAGGTTAGTTTAATGGATCCCACCTAAAGCAGACCAATAAGGAGACGGGAACAGCTGACGTTTCTTCAGCCTACGGACGTGTCGACACGGAGACGCGGGGAGGGCCTTGTATTTTTAGCCCGTGAATGGAGGGAGCTGTGAGTTGAGTCAGAGGGAAGAAGGGACGGAGAAATGGAAGGAATAAAGGTGCAGGCAGATGGAGAGGTTGCTGCGATTGAGATTGTGCCGCTCTATTTAAAAGCCACGGGAGTTTTTTAGCGTGTTGTGTGCGTGGAGATGGAGAGTGGGAGGAAATAGAACTGCCGCTGGCACCGTGGCCCTTGTTTTAGCACGACCACATACTGCTTTGGGCCTGATGCTTATTTAGGGACGTTATGGGCATGACTCTTTACTCGCCGTAACGCCTGGTCCCATGATTCCTTTCCTTATGACTTGCGTTAAGAGTCGAGGATTCTTGAGTTTCTCCGTTTTCCGGAACACCTGCAGGCGGTTTGTGATGATAAAAGAGCTGCGAGATTGGCAATGGGGGTTGGATTATGTTCAATTTTAGATGTCTATTTGTATTTCCAGTATGTTCAAAAATGCTGTAAGAATAAAACGTTGATTGTTGCAGCCAATTAAATCTGTTTTAGAATGTACATTTATTAAAGTAAACGTTTTCTGCCAGTTAAAAGTTCTTCTGGAAAATCAATCATTTGGAGAAGTGACCGTGATCCATACATATTTTCAATTGAATTACATAGTTGATTAGTGTCTGAAATGTATTTGGTAATTAAAATGAAAACGTTGATTTGTAATTCAGTGTAAAATAGCATGTACAGGAATGTAATTTTTCTGTTGCTGCTTTTTTCATTGCCATTTGTTGTCTTTTTATTGTATTGTGTAGTATTTGTGTTGTGTTTTTTGTACCTATACCTGTTTTTTAGTATATGGGCATTTGTTGTGTTTAAAGTTTGCTTTCCCATTGTGAGACAAGTGGGCTATTGTATATCTTACAGTATGTGTTGCTTATATAGTACTACTTACGTCTTAGTATAAATAAAGATGGACATTGGATGATTTGAATGCTAGGACTGTAAATCTACCCATCTTTATATACAGGATAAAAATACTGGACAGTACGTGTGTGTGTGTGTGTGTGTGTGTGTGTGTGTGTTTGTATGTAAGTATATACGTATGTCTGTATGTAACTGTTTGTGTTTGTGTGTATTATTGTTTGCATAAAATTCTTTTTAACATTTAGCAAAAATCTTATTTGTGTATATGTACATTTAATGACGATAATATTATTGCGGTGTAAACATAGTACACACACCTTTACATTTGACTCTACCAGGGTGGATATTTGTGTATCTCAGTTTCTTGCGTTGCTTTACTTTTCAAGTAAAGCTTGAAGCAACTAGACAAACATTGGGATTATTGGGTTTGTATCCCCATATGCCCACTAGGTCAAGTTGGGTTGATGTTACTCTCTCGTCTGACTGCCAACATAAGTGAGATCACACGGTGACATCCAGGAAAGGAGCCTGATACTTGTCTATTTGCGAAAAGCCACACCATAGAATAGCAAAGCAGGAAGAATTTTGCTAGTGGGAGAAACTGGATCTTTATTTGGTTTCTGTTTGCATTTATCACCCGTAGAGACGGCCGAGGAAGCCCAGGGTGGAAGTAAAAAGCCGCGTCCTTGGAGAAAGGAGGTATCGGTTTTGGACTTCTGCTATTGTACTGTATTAATAAAGGATGTGGCTTTAAATCGAAAATCAGTTGGAGCCTCCTGTGGCTCCCACAAATGCATGTTTTTATTTAAAAACCCGTCTTCTTAACTTACACATTGAAACGTATTTATTTAAAGTTTTCTATGAATTTTCACTTTCCGATTTGGACGCAGTTTTCACTGTCCGATTTAACTTTTTTTTTTCATTGTGAGAATGTCAACTTTACTACGTTTTTTTTTTTTTTTGGAGGCGCATTATTCCAAAATGACTGAATATTTTTGCGGTCAATATTTTTATTTTAAACTAGTGATTTTGTTTTTCTTTTTATTTTATACGATTTTAAGTGAAAAGTGATCTTTTTTTTTTTTTTTTTTTTTTAAGAATTTTTCTGCGAGTTTTCGTGAATTTTGACTTTTCAATTTGGACCCAACACAAACTTTTTTCCCCCCAGAAACACCAGTGTTTGATTGGACAAACATCGTAACTCGTTTCTGTCAATTTAACTAACATGTTTTTTTAGATTATAAGGCACATTGGATTATAAGGTGTGCTATTCCTAAACGGCTACTTCCTAATATCTTTGCGGCACACATTTTTATTTTGAATTTTAAGGTTTTTGATTTTTAAGATTGTTCATCTTGATTGTTCAAAATTTGTTTTTGAGTTTTTTGGCGATTTTAACCACGGAAGAGGGTAGTAAATTGCCCCCAGTTGTGCAGGTTTAAAGACTGTGACAACTTCATATGTAAAATATCATATTTTCTGGTGCTCTCCATACATTGTGTAAACTCATTTTAACAGGAGACTGGAACATAGTGACTGTGATAATCGGGGGTGTACTGTACACGGATTCCCCACCACCATACAATTCCCAGTGTATATTTGGCCAGAATCTCTGTAGGGTAACTGGAAGAGCGCCTGCGGGGACGTCCCATCTGCATAAACACACAGAGATCCTCGCACACATGCTGCATGTGCAGAGCATGCATGTCTCGCTCGCAGGGAGGGAGGAATGTGGAAAACCTCGTAACACGCCTCCGATTTTCCACTCCCGCTGTGTACACATCCCATTATCAGTTTTATACGAACACTGGAAATTCCTCCGGTGAGGCGGCCTCGGCTGCCCGGGGCGGCATGGCTTCTGCATTCCTGACCGAGGGGAGGCCTTGTTCCCAGACCGCCATCACTTACTTATACATCCCCTATATCCCATCGCCTCGGCATTCAACGCAACGCCGCCTAAGATATGGGTGTTGTTCGCAAATATGCAGAATTGGCATTCTTGAGGCACTGATGCACAGCTAATCTGAGACTCAAGAATGAGTTTCTGTTGACTGTTATTTGGAAATGTTGATGTTCTCCCGTGTGTATAATTTGCAGTTTGAGCGGCGAAAACGATATACAGTACTTGGAAGTCACGTCTTGTTCACTGGCGGCGTAATGCTATGCGCATAATGTCACGACACTGGATCTCCGAGAAGTAAAATTCGAAATTTGCTGAGGCTTTGAAAAATAATAATGGGGCGGTTGTGTCAAACGCCAAATGCACGTTTGGATTCCGTTCTGGGGCTAATTCGCACGGCTAATACGTGAGGAGACACCAAATCTGGAACAATAGTATCAGGGCCTTGAGAAATCCACATTAGCACACTGGGAATGTGTGACGCGTACAACCGGGATTCTTGCACAGATTTGACGTTGCTTTTCAGCATAATTCCACAATGGCACGTACATGAACGGATAATCTGGGTTCAATCAAGATCAGCGAGATATTCTTAGGGTACGGCGTTCTATATTTATCCCAAAACTACTTTTAGATTTAGCCAACACGTGCCAGTCAGGTCGAGTCGGTGACGTGGCACAGTCATGCGCATCGGTATTTACACTAAACCAGTTTTAGAATTCAGCATGACGCGTTGGTCAGGTGCCGCACGTTTAAATCTTTCGGCTAATGTTTTTAGAACAACATGGTGATGCCAAATTAACTCCAATCCCCAGCCGTTTTTAGAGCAGTGCCTATTAATTGCGTCCATTGTCCACTCGGTGGCAGTGTTGTGCCTTGATTTTCCACTGCTAGAGCATTTTAACTAGAATTATTATTACCGTATATGCACAAATATAAGCACCCGTTTTTTCTCAATTTTAGTGTCTCAAAAACTTGGGGGGTGTTTATAATCGCAGATTTCAAATATGCACATAAATAGAAGCGCTAATTTTTCCCTTTCAAGTAAGCCGGAATCACAAATATATGGAAATGTACTTTTACTTTTTAGTATCTCAATAACGGAAATAAAGAAATATTAGTCATGTAGCGACACTTACAGTAGCAAGGGCTAAATAACATGTTAGAAGAAGAAATAGAGCATCCGATAAATTAGCGATAACGGCTGGAAACAAAGTCCAAAGCGTCAGAAAAGATTCAGATAAAACAACAACCGAACAATCAAAAAAACCATCAAAACTCTCGGCTTGCTCTGCAATCCTTCATTAAGCCTTTGCTACAATCTTCTTCAAACGCTGTCTGATAAAGAAACCGCTCAAAACGCCTGCTTGGACTGGAGTAGTACAAAGGTTCTTGGGAGTTGGAGTTTGGGTCACTAGAATTGACTTTTTTATCTATTATTCAAGTAAAACAATATCGAAATGATACAAGTCACAAGTTAGATTTGTTAAATTAGTATTTTAACAAAATATTAATGTAATTAAACCAGAAATGTAAATGTAAAGCGTAAGCAGCTCGGCTAGAATTGTGGAAAAACGAGGCCATTCTCGTCATTCCCAGTGCAGAATCCTGGACGTGGTTACTGTAAAAGTTGACTTGTTTTTCCAACTCCGCGTCCATGTGAGCTCTAGGTATAAATGTAAATGTACAAACAAGCTCTCCTGGGATCCACAAACAAACCCATCGGAGATGTACACTAACACATATACATCCATTAAAGAGGCCTCATGTGTGCTTTCATGCTCAGGGCCAGATGATGAGGACTTGTTTGTGATGGAGCCCAGAAGTGACCTCATGTCTCAACAGAGCAGCTAGTGTAGCCCTCCGCCCCTCCGACACACAGTGGAGTGTGTGTATCCCCCCAGCCCGGCATCTGTTATGTAACTCCCACACACACGCGCGTCCTGCCAGGGTTCACTGCGAGGTTCTCCGCGGAGTTCTGTGATGGACCCGTGACACCTCGTCCTCTCCATCCGCATTGTCGGATCACAAAGGAGCGCGTTACGTAACGGCCCTCTTCTCGGCTCATGCCTCTTTTTGTCTTTTTCAAGTCGTGTTCGCCCCACGCGTACCTTCCCACAGAGCCCAGAGCCGACGCAAGCACTTCATTGTCCGTGTCTAATCCTCTAAGACAGGGCTTTCCTCCTGAGAGTTAACTTATGACATCAACACAACATTCCTCTCAACCGTTGTCACTCACAGTTACATGTTTCGGCTCCCAGAGAAAACGGGAGAGAAGGGAAAAGTCTTGTTCAGGTTGTTGGAGTGTGGATGATGTTTAAGGCCAAACTTGCCTGAAAGACGGAATTGGTTAAAATGTTGGGGTTTTTTTTGGCTAGACATGGATGTTTTCTTGTCAAAATTGACAATTTAATGCTTAAAAGAAACAAAGTGACTTTTTTTTTTACTGTAAGACACACTTTAAAATGTAAAACTTTAAAATGTGCCAGGCCGGATGTGACGGAGCCTTGTGATTCACACGAGATTGTGAAACAAGATTTGGTGATGGATGAAATATGGTGTTTTATTTGGTGATTTTTTTTCTAGTCTGATTGAACTTGCAATATTCAAACAGAAAAGCAATTTCTATAAAATATAATGCAAGTACAAGGTAATGGATCAAAAATATGATATAAAAATGTATCTGGTACAAATTTACTTTTTACGTATGGAATGGATGGTTCTAATCTGTAAACATTTTCCGGAAAACCATAAAAAAAAAAAAAAATAATTAAATCAAATCATTTTTTTTTTCATTTCAAGCATTATACAGTTTTGTATTTATTTATAGTATGTACAATACTCTACAAATCAAGTTTTTCCATGATGCATTGTAAAAACAAAACAGCAATTTGCCGCTATTACAGTAAAACGTCCGCAAAATATCCATGTATTTTGCAGGGATTTTTTTTTTATTGTGTATAGGAAACCCACACAAAGAATTTATTTGTGTGTGTGTGTGTGTGTGTGTGTGTGTGTGTGTGTCTGTGTGTGCGTGTATACATGTGTGCATATCTGCTGTAAACCTTATGTCGTGTGATAAATGTTGTTTGTATTTGGCATTCGTGGTAGATAGTCTGTTTCATTATAGTGGTTATTGTATAATTTGATCATCATTTTAGCAATTCACAGGTCCATGAACCAGACATTATTAAATCATCTGTTGCTGTTTGCAGCCCCAGGTGATGTACGTGACTCAGTGAACTGAATGTGCCGAAGAGAACGTGCAGGTTGGCTTTTGCTTTCAAACGGGAGGATTTCACATGGCCCGGCTTTGTTCCAGTGCTGTAAAATCACCAATGGTTGTTCCATTGGTACCATTTTGCCTTTGCTGGGTAGTTGTATCATTTAAAAATGGAAATTCACAGCCGCACGCTGAAGCCGTTTCAGGAAATGAACAAACCCATTCAGCAAATTCATCATCACGTTACGACAGACGTGGAAAAATGACTTGATTTTACCCGTTTCAATTAGCTCGGAGGAAAAAGGGACTTTGTTGTAGTAAGGGAAAGAAAAAAGTGGCAAAACTGCCAGCGAGTGCCTTCTGTTGGCACACATGCGTTTGGTGCCCAGGTTTTCCACGGGTAGAGTTTGCTCTCTATTTCCTTTTTCCTTCCGTAGTTTCCAGGCTTGAAACTGTTAATCACCGTTTGCTCTTCGCCAACAAGTGTGTGTCAGACCTCAAATGGCGGTGACACTCGGGGTCAGTCATTGTAGTCAGAGGAAACATCTAAACCAAATCGATCTTTTCTCCTCTTCCCTTGTCTTCAGAAGCTGCAGAGTTTGTCGTTCGCATCAGGCCGGATGTGCCGGAGCGATTCGTCGACTGTTGTGGTGTAGCTACGCTCTTGTGGGTGTTCAGACGCACCTTTACGTTACCACTTCCTCTAACGTCACTGACACAGTTCCAACATCAGAAGGTGGGGGTTAAAAAAACGCACAATTACAAAAAAAAAAAAAAAAAATTCACTATACCCTGCATGTCAATACCACAATATTTTACGATATCTCTATTGTGACAATATCGGGTACTGCTACAAAGTAATAACAATAAGGTACATTTGATTCAATTGAAAGCTGTATTGTTACATATAAAACACAAAAAGATTAGAGCCAACTACACTGTAACAGCTAGTAAAATTGTCTGCTTTTTATTAACATAATAAAAAGGTTCATTAAAATGTAGGATTAGATCGCTTTTAAATAACTTGTATAAAATGTATAATTACGTAGAATGTGTCTGTGGCTCAAGTAGTGCTTGATTAGTACAGAACATGTCTTACTAGTTAAAGTAGTTAAACATTTTGTGTAAATTAAAGGTTAAATGTTTGTATTTGTGGTTTTTAAATATACAACAACGAGAATTTATATTGCAATAAAAAATGCAATGCAATTTCTATTGAAATAAAGATGTATATTTTTATCATTTTATTTGATGCTCTTTGACAAATTATATTTTTCCCCCCGTGTAACTTGTATTAAGAAACAACTAACAAAAACAATCTGATACGAAATGTCAAAACGTCGTTCTTTTTCGTCGGCCTCCGAACGCTCAACGGCACAAAGCCTTGGAAAAAAGAGGCGGCGTGCACAGGAAGTGAAGATGCTTTTATACGACTAAAGATGCTGTAATTATGATGCCACAGTGACTTCCTCTCCTTCCTCACACAGCTGTGACATTTACACCCTCCGCAACACGAGCCAGACAGCAGAAGCGTCGCCTTTGTCAGATTCCTGCAAGTAAAGGGGCTGAAGAAACCCTGGACAGATTAAACCCATCCAGGGTGGAATGATCTGAGAATCCTGCAGGTCAGGTCCATGAGATAGGATGGGATGGATGAGATCAGACCCTCCATTCATGGGAAAGTTGGCACCTCCATTGTGTGATGAGAAGTGACGTTGTGTAATTGTGCATGTGGGATGCGGATTATTGAACAAGTTCTTCCCACGAGCACAGAATAAAGACCGTCCTGTTTCGGAGGTAAAGTGCCTCCTGGATTCAGCATTAATGCATCAGGAGGCAGGGGACTCTTATTCTGTCCGTCTTCAGCAGAGTGACGGGTAAATGATGTGGGTCGGCCTGCAGAGCCCGGAGAAACAAAGAGGAGCGGCTGATTGATATTCTTGGACGCTTGGTTTCTCCCCCGCGGTCCGTGTTCACTCTTAATTATAGGAGTTTGTGGAGAACATGGCGCTCTCCGTCCAGTCATAATATTATTCCGTCAGGTCATCGGGGAGATCTGCGAAAAGTCAAACTTTCGCCGCCACAAAAACGTCTTGATAATACGATCTGATGGTCGGTTTGATTGTGTTCGGTGAAGGGTAAAAGCGGCCGCTGCCAATGCACAATAGTGCGTCAACCGCCATGGGCTCTTCTGGAAAGCTTCTGGAAGACGACGGCATGTCTTCTGACGCTGGTGGTGGTGTAAAAACAGCTCGCTGCAGACACAGCACAGCAGATATCACAGGCCGGTGAGCGGCGTGGCCATGACACGCTCGTCCCTGCAGTGGTGAATCAGCACTTTCCGCAGAAACCGCTTTCCTCAGTGTTTGTGGTTTCGCAGTGCCCAACTCCCACCGAGAGCTTGTGTCTACACAAGTGTGTGTCGCTTTTACACAGATTGTGTAGGCAAAATTGTTCAACGGAAGTGATGAGATAGAAAACTTGTGGTAAACGAGAGACTAATTAAAGGTGGTAGTTGTGTGCCAGTGGTGTGGAGTTGGATCTGCCACCCAGGAGTTGCAGGTTCGAACTCCAATTTGGTGTGATTTAGTACAGCTTAGGCTGCCCACTGCTCCAGGTTTGTGTGTGTCTCTTTACTGGTTTAATACAGAGCACAATTGTGATACGGCCCCTAGTGGCCATGTTCACAAACTCACTCACTTTACTGTTGCAACACTTTCTGGACTTGCATTGAAATTAGACTTTTTATTTTTTTTCTTCCAAAACAAATGTCTTTCCTTTCGCTTTCAAGTGGACACTGAGACAAAACGTGGACACTTTTCCAAGTAAAAAGTCTTCAAATCAAAACAAGACAAATATCAACTATAGTTCAATGATGACCACCGCATTAAAAAAAAGTGGCAAATTAGAAAAAGCTGAAAAAAAGTAATTATTAAAAGTAAAAGCTTATAAAAAAGTTTAATGATTTTCAGCGTTTGAATTGTTGGCCAGTTATTTGTATTGTATGGTTAAATAATATTAAAAGTGTAGCTATAGCTAATTTTGATTTTTCTGAATAATAGCGCCATCATCGGATTCCTAGGCAACTGCAAGTCCAATGACATAAAGAACTCAACCGTACTAAGTAAGAATATACCCTCGAGAATTCACTTCTGGACTAATAGAATAGTAAAAATATCTGTACAACTTTAAGTGATCTTCTAGTCCACCGGGTTAGTGGACTAGTCAAACCCTATAATAATATGGAATCTGCTGTGGTACATGCATATATAGATTCAAAATTTTCTATGTGTGTGTGTGTATGTGTGTGTGTGTGTGTGTGTGTGTGTGTGTGTGTGTAGTTGGAGCTATACTCTGCATATTGGTGCACATTTCCAAGGTGGAACATTACTAGATGTTTGGTTTTGCCAAATGAACGAATATGTCTTCCATGACAAACCAACGTATGGTTCTGATCAGTCTCTCCTCACTCTAGTTACGGTTGCTCCTTTAACTGTAAGGGTGATTTTAACCGCTGCTATTGCTTTGCAGAGAAGATGCGCGTTGAGAGAGAATCGAGTAAAAATTGACACGAGTCAATCGGCCTCACAAACCGCTAAACCCGTGCGCTCCGTGCCAGCTGCTTGACTTGCACAACAATGGCGGGGCTGGAACAGACAGAGCGGGTTTGACTCACTGCATTCGTGGAGAATCTGCTCTTGTTTTTCTTTACAAGAGAAGGGAGGGAGAAGAACAGAAGGACAAGTGGGCGGTCTTGCCTTGGAAAGCAGGAGACAGCTGAACCTGGTGACCTCATGATGGTTCTTGAGGAGCGGTTCTTCTTCGGCCGCTGGCCAGTGTTGGGGGGACAAGATGTTCTACAAACGTTTTTTTCACATGGTTGTTTTGGTCTGGTGTTACCAGAAATCTATGTTATGTGCTCATATCAGCCGTTTCCGATTGAAAACTCAAGGGAAGATTCTCTTGGCAGAGGCTAGAGTGTGATGATGCTGGCAGAGTTCCTCCAGTGCCACCCACCAGCCATCCAAAATGAGCACGACGGCGGGAACGGGGACCGGTCCACTCATCCCGCATGACGTAAATGTCACTTCCCCCTTTCAATCTGGGCCTTGGAGTTAGATGATGTGTGAAGAGAAGAGCTGGGGAAGATAACACGCTTTGGCTCGCTCTGGGGGCGACTGTCGTGGCTTGTGCGGCGGCACTTTGTGATTAATGCCCATTAAACGCCACACGGCCTCCATTTATTTCTGCCCAAATCCTGTTTCCCAACGCGCTGATTATAGACCCGAGGCCCGGATCTTGTACACCTGCTGGATGGAGATGCAATATGGCTAATCTGGGTTCATATGTTGGCTGATTTTCTTCGATGAGCGGTTAATGAAGGGATGGACTCCCTCTGGAATATTTCCAGCCTCGTGTGATCCACATCCAAATCAATGGTTGTTCTTTCGTTTTTGACCCACTGATTCTTCGATTTGGTCACAAGTAGCGATGAATCAGTTTCTCATTTTTTGGGACCGCTCTACTCATAATTCTTTGAAGTTCTGAAATAATATTTTGGTAGGGATGCACCAATAGCAGTATTGGGTATCAGCCTCAATGTCACATTTTCTAAAGTTCTTGTAAGGCGGAACTTGTCAGCCGCGTGAAACTACGTATTTTAAAGTGAATGAATACTAAAAAAATCACATGTGGACTGCAAATTGTGCTCAGTGAAGTTGTCCGGAGGACACTCAACATTAAACTTTTTTAACTAGTAATTTAATCAAGCACCTAAAATCCAAACGTCAAAGAGTTTGCTTCTAAACCAACACAACTCACGCTGCAGCAAACTCTTGCAAAAAGATACAATATTCAAATATTCTAATCAGCAAATATATTTTATTATTGCCCATTGTACTGTCCAAAGTGGCAGAGTTTACAACAAACTGAAAAAAAATTATCTGATATATGTTATTTTTTCTATAATATGTTGCATACAACATGCTTTTCATTTTAAATAAATGTTCTTAATTAAAAAAAACAAGCCTCTTACCAGTAAATTTATCATGTTCTCTGTACTCATACCCGTCAAAAAAGTGTTATCAGTGCATCACTATTTTTTTAGCATTTGGAGATTGTCTCTTTGTATTTTTTTTTAAATATACCTGTCTGTAAAAATTTTAAGTAAATCTGTCTATCCAGCCATCCATCCAACCATTCATCATTACTTTAATCATAAAATATTTATATACATGTTATAGGGCAGAATGTGTTTGGATAATTATAAATGTAATGAAATGTTGCGAAAAAGTATTGGCAAAGCAGCGACTTACAAATTACACACACACAGTCAAAACACATCGGTGAAATGTTTCCCCAGTAGCACAGTGTGAAAAAGTGTAATAAAATGCCAAGAGGAAACCTACCGTAGTTAAACACGAAAAAAAAAAAAAACTTTTAATTAAATTTAAAACACATGCAGAAATTTATATATAAACGTACCAAAATTTTTCCAAACACCCCACATTCATAAAGCCAATGTACACACTCCTGAGAAGGACAACATGACATTGAACCTCGGCGCTCAGGGGAACATTAAAACGCCCAACAATAAAACACGTTACACTGATGTAATGGCCGCAGCGATGTGTTGAAATCCTTGCTGATGCATTCATCCGTCAGAGGTTCCATTAAAACACCGCGTGATGAAAAGAAGTGAGAATGAAGCCGTGGACTCGAACCAGAGAACGATGCTGGGTGAGTTTGGAGAACACAACCTCGGCTGAAATGTTTAAGAGACATGTAGTGGGGCAAAAGACTCATAATTTAAGATTAAAACGCTCTTAAGCTGCCACTTTTGGTAGTCGTCATTTGTCAGATGTACTTTCCGGTTTCCTTCCATAAATTTTTAAGTCTTTTCATCATATTTAAGGTAATTGCATCGTCTCTATATGGCGCCTGGAGCTACAAGTTCTATTAAGGAGACAGAGAGACGGTGAGAATGAAGACGTTGTGTTAAGAATGGTATTCATTATGGAGGAGCAGGAAGAGTTGCTCAGTTGTAGCGATCATATACAAAGTCTGAGACCAGCGGCTTATAGTTTTCTTTAAACAATAAGGCGCTCTGTGATTTTATTTTTTTTATTTATTTAAAATAATTTTTGTACACATACAGTTTAACATACTTTTTCAGATTAAAAGGCACACAGTCAATTTAATATTTTTTAAGATTTGAAATGTCTATGTGTTTTAATACACCTCTGGGGTTTCAAACATGTTTTAGTAGAAAAAGACTTTCAGTAAGAAAAATATGTATTTCATTAAAAGAGACAATATTTTAGCGACAAAAGCTGGTTGGAAAAATGGAAATTCTATTAACAGATTTTACATTGAAGACTTTATTATCCCCCCTAAAAAATAGTAATTAATTTAAAAGTACAGACTTCAAAAGTTCTTTTAAACTGAGGCAAAAATAAAATCAAAAAGCAGTGTTCATTTATTTTTTTGCTCGGTTTAAAAGCACTTTTGAAATGAGTACTTTTAAAACAACTATTATTTTGTAAGGGTGGCAATAATAATGCCCACAACTGTATAAAAAAACAGACAATATGCGGTAAAATGAAAGAATCAGAAGCGTTGTTGTTTTTTTCGTGATCATAATCGACCGAGTCGTCGTCTTCTCTTTCACCTTATCAATTCCTGGTGCCATTTTTCTGGTGAAATTCGATGTGTTTCATACTCTGTAGGTCCCGCTTCATCCTCGTTTCAGGTATTTCACACATTGCCTAGGCATTCTGTGCAATCCCTAATTTCACACATAGCCAGTCACACATTATATAAACAGTAATACACATTTATATTTATATAATAACTAAGATTGTAAAAAGTTCAAGTCTAGCTGGCCTTCACTAAACGTATAAAAGAGTGAAGTCAAGCAAGCAGATGTTAAGGGAGAAAGAAGCGAAGGAAACGAAAGATTCCGAACAGAGCAGGAACATAGAAACGAGAAGGTGTGTGAGCTCACTGGAAGTGTCGCGCTCCGCTGAGTGACCTGACGGCGAGAGCTCATTGGTTCCCATGGTTGCCGGGTCACCATGGTGAGTGGCGAATCAGGATGGCAGTTGGGTCGGCCCGCGGGCCCTTCCGCTCCTCTACTTCATTTAGCTTCCTAATACCTCCTCAAATGATCCTGCTAACTTCCCTGTATTACTGGCCATGAATTTTTCAGCGTCCTGAATAATGTTGTGGAAGTAAGGCAACAGGAAGTCTCATCGCTTTGAGCGATTACTCTGAAAGGATCTGTTTGCTTTCCATCAGCCAGGTCGGAGTGAAAAAGACCTGAGCCACGTTCAGATAGTGAGACGTTGGGCACCATTCATGTGATTCAAACGAATCTGATTTGTATGTAATTGAATGGAAAAGAACATGTTCCATGTTCTGAAGAATTATATTTTGAGACCGTTACGTCCATCCAAACAGTCAGAATCTCCAGTTTCTCTGACCACACGAGCACTTTGCATTAATTCAAGGGGAGTCGAGGGACATTTTCTGGAGAACAACCTGCGTTATTTTTATATATGTATTCCGTGTCGGGCTTACGTAATGGTGTTTATTTTAAAATGGAGGCGGATAGCAGCATGAGGATGTTTGTGAAGTGGGGTGGGGATGGAGGTTTTTGGAAAGGCGGTTATGGCATGACATCATGTCGCGCGTTACTCGCTGAAATAATTCTGCAGAAATGACTCCGACCATTGAAAGCAAGTGTGCATTCACGCTTTACATTTTATTCACAGGCGTGGAGTGCACGGCGTACGAGAGCTTCGGCAGAATGTGCCACATGTCCTCAAGTACTTAAATTATAATTATTCGTAAAAAAGTGGAGGCATATAATTATATGCGGTTATTTATACCCGGTACATCTTCGATTCATCGACTGTTCATTTCGGGCGGGAGTGGGGCATGAGCTCCTTTTTCAAATCAAGAATTATTTTTTTTAAAGCAAGAATTATTTTCGTATCAGTGCTGAAAAAGAGACGTTGTTTTGAAAAGGAGTGTGTTTTTCCTGTGCTTGCGTGGGTTTCCTCCCGGTTTCCAGTTTTCTCCCACAGTCCAAAACATGCTGGAGAATTGACCATAGGTTTCAGTTAGCGTGTGTGGGTGTGTCCTGCTTTGTGACTGATTGGCCATTAATCTAGGGCGTGTCCCGTTCCAGGCCCATGATTGGCTTCAGCTCCCCGTGACCCCGAAGTGGATGGGCATTTTATTCTTCTAGACAAATACAATATATAATGTGATTGTCTCATAATACTGCGTATAATTTTATGCACAGCCTTGTTTTAGAGTTTATAGTAGCAGCTTTTAGGTAATTTTATTTCTTTTAGGCATTTGTTTTGTCATATTCACAGTCCACTTCCTTTCTGTTGATGAGAAACATTCTTACAATGGAAGAATATGAAACAATATAAATTGATCTATGGTGGTGACTAACCAGGATAACCATACAGTTGAAGCCATTTTTGTAGTTTTTCAAATACATTTCAGTCTCATCAAAAATGTTAACCGTTTCACGTAAAGGCTTTTATTTTTAGTTTTCTGATATTCGGATGAGATTTAAACTTCTTTAAATGACTTTCCGGAAGCGCGTGCTTGCTATGTCAAGAAACAGTGTGATCATTACCGTGATGCTTTATTGTCATGTACTGACACCGAATCGACTGTGTAGTCACGAAGAAAACGAATCCACACCGACAAGTGGAAAACATATTTTCACACCGTTCATTCAACAAAACGGGCCGTTTGTTCCCGATGACTCTTTATGTAATGGACCCCGGAGACGAGTGGTGACTTTTCTGGCCCGAGGTTCAGTCCAAACACATAAAGGAGTGAACACTGTTAGCTCAGCGCTAATTTCACCCCATTGACGATTGACGGCGTTTAAACTGGCTTGGTTTGGAAGCGGCACGCTAATCGTTCCTCATTATGTCATGGCGTATTGGGAGCGTCTGATGGTTTGTCGTCACACGGCGTGATTGGTGAACCGTGCGCGTGGAGGTTTTTGCGGGTGGCAGGAAGTGTTGGGTAGATCCTGATGCAACCTCGCAGAAATGCCTTGTTTTTCTGGGTTAGCTGAGCCCGTCTCAGTGCAGCCGAGCAGCATAATGGTGTTTGTAATATCTCCAGCCCTGGGGCACGTTTTCCATCGCTCGGGCTGAAGAGCACAGCTTGCTTGCGTTCACTCCAAGGCAGGGAGCATGAAAACAGAACGCCGAGCTTTCTTCTCCAGGAAGAGCAGGCCTCAATAGCGCTACAAAGGCCAAGCAAATTGTTTGACTAAGATCATAAGCTCCATTACAAGGTTTATTTTCTTATCGTCTTTTGTGATCTTTGTTTTAAATGTAGAGGGAAAGCGCTGAGTTATGTGTGGAGCTGTCTTCACCGAGGTCCTTTTGGTTCACCCTCTGTGTGTTTTGTTGGGCTTTTTGAGGCGGGAGCGAATTAGCTTCATCCAATTTCTCCTGTCTAATTACTTCTGTATAGTATGAATGGCACATTAGGTTCATTGCAGACGAGATCTTGAAGGAAAAATAAGAGAATCTTGATAATGGCAAAAACTAATATCTCACCACACACACTTTATATATAGTGAAATGTTATATGTACACAAACACGCACGCGTATAAATAAATAGACATGATATTTTAACATGAGAAAAAAATAGCTGTATGTATATGTAGTCATTTATTTTTTAACATGAACAAATATTTTATGTCTTTATCATTTTAGAGCAATAAAGAATTTCACTAAATTGTATTTGTTTATAGAATTTTGTGAAATTGTTTTTGCTTTAAAAAAAACCCGTCACATTTTTGTTCATGTTAAAAAAATGTATTTTATACACACACACACACACACACACACACACACACACACGAGTTAGATATATGTATTGGTTAGTTGTGATTGATTTTTTTTATTAAACATGCATTTTAATATCAATAAAGATAATGAAACGTTTATTGTAATATGTTTCATCATTTTAATAAAATGTGTTTTAAATATAAAATGTCTTGTATTAATACATGGAAAATATTGTCCCATTTAAATTAGTTCGTAATTGTTAAAAAATAGATTCAAATAAATGTAAATTACATTAAGCAATAAACTAGTCAATTTATTTGTGAATTTAACCAATCTCGAACAAATCCATAGAGATAAATACTTTGTCACTTTGTTGTTTCGTAGTAATAAAATTGTTGGTGGTGTAAACATGGCCTTGTTTTACCTTCCCGCACTTTTACTGTAACACATACGAACTTTAGAATAATGGTTTATTAGTTCTTAGATTCATAAAATTCAGGAGTTTTCTAGCAAATGCTTGTTTTAAAGTTCTATGCATTCAGCAATGACCGTGGGCTTCTCAGTCTGACTCATTATCTGTTCGTCGTCTCTCTCCGGTGGTCTGCAGGGTCTCGACAGGACACGTTTGGCCTGAAACAGACCTATCTTTCTTTCTCCTAGAGAACATTATGTGAGCTCACATGCAGATCATATATATATATGGAAGCCCGTGAAGGAACCAGGTGTTTACTATGAAAATAGTGGAAAAGCGAGGTTACGGAAAGGCAGGCACATGTTTTGCGGCTCGCACATCTGGCGGGAGCGCTCGCCTCGGATCCAATGCCTCACAGATGTAGAAGGAAGATAAAAGTGCATCACTGATGATATCTGATTTACCACAGCTAATAAAACTCCCGATTAGCATGTGAGATGCCTTCAAGTGCAACATGCTGGAGTTATATAGATCAAGAAGTTTCGCTTTTAATACACTAAGTGCATTTCCCCGTGTATTGGGAATTTCTCCTGGTCCACTGAACCTGCTCTGTCCTTGTCTAAAGTCAACTGCCAAGGTCGGAATCGCTGGAGCTTCAAAGTCTGCGCTGAGAACAGTGACGGCGTTTATTTTCACTCTGGATTAGAGAAGTCGATGCCAGATGCCGCTCTTCTTCAGGATTACTCAACGCCGCATTCAACTTCATCCAGCGACCTCAGCCATTTATTTGATCATATATTCTGTCCAATGTCGATTTATGACAGATTAATACACCACCTCGTGTTTTTCTACCGCTTTATAGAAAATGTAAAAACCAAATCGGCTTTGGTCCATTTACTGTTATGACTGTCTGCAGAATTCTTTTTCACGTTGATTTTTCTGTGTAATTCCAAGATATCTTAAAAAAAAAAAACATGTATTTAAAATATTATTTGATTAAGGGGGTAAAATAATTAGATTAAATAATATATATAATATGTATACCAGTATATTATATAATTTATATAATAATTAAAACACATTATTAAATAATTACATAATAATAAAAACGTGTGTTTGCATTTGTAATTGTAATACATTAGTAATTAGTAAAAGTAATAACTGTTATAATTGATTTTTACTTTA
Organism: Paedocypris sp. Pulau Singkep; assembly: GCA_017309775.1. Classification (NCBI taxonomy): domain Eukaryota; kingdom Metazoa; phylum Chordata; class Actinopteri; order Cypriniformes; genus Paedocypris; species Paedocypris sp. Pulau Singkep. The sequence goes on from MU204386.1 coordinate 4,552,942, forward strand.
AGCACCATTTTAAACTTTGTTTTATTCATTTTTTGTTTCAAAAAGTTTTTCACTTTGTAAGATCCACGTGATTTTAAAAAAGACGTAACTTTAAAGTTTAACGGCATAACTTATTATTATTGAATTATTTAACGCCGATGGGTTTTAACGTTGCGGATCCCTCGTGAACATCTAATATGACGGGTGAGAAACGTAAAGTTCATTTGCAACGAAGCAGAAAGCGGGAAAGCAGCTAGAAAGACAATGTGCGCTTTCACATCTGCTCCCCAACATTTCTGCAAAATGTTGTGGAAAGTTTAATGAAGACTTGTAATGGTTTCAAGCTTATCCCGTGGAAAATATGACCGTCTTTCCATAGACAATTAAGACCAACATGGAAGCTTTTTTTCCCTAATTCTTTTCTTCCTTATCCCTGCGTTTTCTTTCTCGGGCCGTGCCCAACGCTAAAGCCCAGTGTAAACGGAAACATATACGTTTAAAACAGACACAGATGTGGAGTTGTAAAAAGTGTTGGATTGTTGACACTTTGCTCGCCAGTTTGAGTCATTTAAATGAGAATTAGTCCAATTGCTTTCCATCAATTTATATTTTTTGAATCACTTTCCTGTTGGTTCATAGGGACCTGATAGCAGACGCTGGATTGTTGGCCAACCAGTCAGAGACAAACATTCACACCTGCTCACCTACATATATGTTTTTAGATTACGGGAAAAGTGAGACCTGGAGGAAACTTGAACTTGGGTCTCAAACAGACCTCTTGTCTTGATGTGAGACACATTTTCTTGCAACGGATGTTCTGAGATTTTCATTTATTAATCCATACTACTGCTGTTTTGGCTTGTGATCCAGATTAAGCAGACTTATTTCCTTTTTTAGTTGCCGTTTTCATCCCATGTTTGAGGAAACCATATCTGCTTGAGTTTGTCTTGTTGAGAAGAATTTTGTTCCCGGTAATGGCCGTTATCTCACAGTAGGCCGTGCCATTAGCTCAACAGTTGTGAAGGGCATTGCGCACTAAGTCTCCTTTTAGCATTGGCTCAATTTATGAATCTCGAGTTGAATCTCGAGTTTCTCTAGTTGACCGTTTACTTGAGAATGTTTGGTAGCATCTCCATTATTGCCCATTGATTTTAGAAGCTGTACAAACAAGAACTGCAATAAGAATTCACCTTCTTCTAGGCGTTGCGTCTTCAATTTTTGGTAATTTTCTATTTAGGATTCCTAGAGAAATCACAACACTACAAAGCGAGACGGTGCTAATATCCGTTTTAATGGCTCGCGTCAAGCCGCAGTCAAATTTTAGCACGTGGCAATTTGGTGGCGAAAGCAGTCGTCTGGAGAGATGATGTTATTTAAGCAATCACCACTGATAAGATTATAATGACAAACTAATGGATAACGTGTCCTTTCCGTTACCGCGTCTCAGAAACCAATCAGTGCGACCAAGTGAATTCCTTTTCCTTTATGCCGTGATATTGTCCTTGATGAAAGAATTGCCCATCATTTCCCTGAATGCCAGTCTGTTGATGCTCAGTTTTTCCGGTGTATTCAGTGTCTTGCTCCTGCAAGTTGCTGGCATCGCAGCTGCTGGATAATTACGTATTCGACCAAATGTCTTGAAGGGTTGAACGCTCTCCGCTTCCGGCGGCATTCAGATCGTCATAGCGGCTCTTGCCATCCCTCTCGGCCCACACAGGCAGAGAATTGGATGGGCTGGGTTGTGTAACTGAAGCCCCTTTCATAACGCAATTCATAAAACACTATAACCCTGCATGGTATTCATGCCTTCTCCTCCTACACAGGAACAGTCACCCACTCGGCTCACCCTGTCTCGAGATGGCTGTGGACGCTTCCCACGCAAGCTTTTTTCCCTCAATCTCCGGCATGCCAACACACACATTTAAATGCCCAGTTTCCTCTGTTAAAAATACTTCCAATGGCTTCGCTCAATCTAGCTTTGATAGGCCAGTACATATCAACTCCTATTGATTGTGCTATTTCCTCTTTTGGATGGAGGAGAGCGCAGTGGAAGTGTGCCTGTGGAATGCGATTGCAATTCTGATAGTGTGGATGTGTAGAACTCCCCTTTGCTGACCATCTGGATCTGATTTTAGCAGTTCGTGTCTCTGTTTTAGCCTCTCACCTGGCATGTGGAGCTGTGTGAGATCCAACGCTGGAGTCCTAATGAGGACTCGATGACACTCCAGAGGGCTGACTCAGACACATTTGGGGTGAAGCATCCTCCGATCCTGCTAACACAGACCAAAATTGCACCACAAAAGTTGCAGGGTGAGCAAAAGGTGAACCTTGCGAGAGCTGAGATGAACTGAAGGGTTTGAAAGTGTGAATTATGGGGTTGTGCATTATGGGGACATTAGCACGACACTGTTTTGAAATCTATTTTCTGGAAATTTTCTAGAATCGAGAAGCGCTCATTTGACACAGTGTGTTTTTTTTGTGGGGAGCTGAGGTAAACTGAAAAGACAGGGTTTGAATGTGGGAATTATTAGGTCGTGCATTGTGGGGACATTAGCAGGGCACTGTTTTTTAATCGAAAATTAAATGTTCTTATATTTAGAAGCTCTTTTATATCACAAGCTGATTTTGGTGTGGGGCCGAGGTAAACTAAAAAGATTGGTTTGATTGAGGGAATTAGTAGGCCATTGTTTTAGATTCTATTTCAAACTTTCTTGGAAGAAACAAGCACATATTTACCATTAGTAATGGGTTTCAAAGGGAATAAAGTCTCATTTAAGGTTAGGTTGCTTGAGTAATTACTCTGACAAATGCCAGATAGTAATAAAACATTTTTAAACCCTTACTTCGGTCTATTTTCAGGCCTGTTTTCATCTGCTCTCTGCCAGATGATAAAGACAGTTGGAGTAGTAAAAGTTGCCTCCATCCCTAATGACTTGGGATAACTGGAATATCAACCCAGCAACCTTTTACTTAAAATAGTGCATTTGTATTACTGGAAGTCTTAAAGTTTTGCAGTACTGCTGTTTCATTTGCTCAAGTCTTGAGGAAAAACAAGTTAATTTTTGTTTGCGTGTATCTATACAAGACAGAAATGACCAATAGAACAATGGTCCGTATTAGTTTTACCTAATTATGTTGTAAACCAATTATTAGTAGTGTAAACTGCATGTAGGCTTTTACATTATTCATCGTGTGTTCTCTTAAGGGAAAAAATGGCACCACACGGACTCATGGAAATGAGATCTGACTCGAGCCTCATCATTGATGTGATGTCATAGGGAACAAACAAAAGGTGGAACTCAATCTCTGGAACAAACCGCCTGTGAGGCCAAGTGTACCTTAGTAAAGATCTAGTATCACTGTTTGCCTTCAAAACGTCCATTATAGTGTTTGTGCATTATTTGGATCGCATGGCCGGTCATTTACATTACACTGATGTATAGAACCTCCAGAAAGGCAAAGGCAAGAAAGAAATCCAGTGAATGGTTTTGCCAGATCTTGACTTCTCCTGGAAAGTCTTTTCTAGTTGTCTAGACAATTTTATTTCCAGGTCTGTTATTTTAATATTTAGTCACTTGCCATCTCTTCTGATGAACTTCAAATTTTGAGTCTTCCAAAACATCCTACGTGGGTCTTGTGATGAGATCTCAAAACCCTTCCCCAAAAGGCTTGAAACGGGACATAATGCCTCTCCAAATCCACGCAACATCCATTGACAAAAAGACTGCTGTTAATCCCCTCGATGGAAATCTCAAAGCAGAGCTGAAAAACATGTAATCCCTCGCATTAGATTTTTTTGGTATATTTTTGTTCGCAAGCAAATGCTCTTATTTAAGATGTTTGTGTTTTTCTTTTGACTGATCCTCTGCAGCCATGAAAAGGCTTCGCTGTGGCTTCAGGCTAAGAAACTCCCACACTTGGTACGGTGAAATGTGACGGAAAGATGAGTTGGACAGCCGACTCCGGTCGACCGATCCATACTAGCAACATCATTTCTGTACATAAACATCTTTCATAACAGTCCCGAGCAGCCGTACTGTGGGTAAATTTGGGATAGTATTATTAGTAATAATAGAAATGCTGTCGATTCACAAGACTCCATTGGCAGAACCTCCAAAACATCATGTATAATGACATTTGTCACGTATAATGACATGCTATATTATCATGTGGCAAATTCTGATGCATTTTCTGGGGAAAGGAGGCGCTTTTTACTTCCTCGTCACATTGTGCCTCAACCCACACATATGTACACAACTATTCCACTTTTAACTTAGCTAAAATACACTTTATGCAAATCTGTTATTATATTTATCTCTTCTTCAGAAGACCAGGATTGATTGTAAAACTATTGAATTGAATTGAAAAATCCTTTTAGTCCCACAGCGGGGAAATTTCACGTCACAACAGCAACAACAAATCCAAACAAATAAATAAACAAACATCACCATAACGCACTGCACACATCATAATAAACAAACAAATGTGGGCTAAACCCCGGCATTTTTTGTTTTTTCCTTCAACATCAATTTTTGGTGTTCGCAATTGTTGGTTGAACATATACAGTACTATTGGGGTACCAAATTTACAGTGTGACAAAATGTTTTAAATAATGTATTTTTAAATACAAGTTTATAGTCATTTTTAATATTACAACTTTACAGCATTGTATTTTTTACTTGTGTACAGTTACAGTAACACACCGCTGTCACATTAATCTTTCAGTCTTGTCAAGGACAAATCTCCAGAGAATTGCATACTTTGTTGGCTTTTTAGAAGTACATTCAGTACATTTTATTCATATGAATTTATAAAAATAGCAAATTCTGTTAGAACACTGGTGTAAAAACATCGAAACATAGCTGGTGTACAATGGTACTCAGCGCTGTCGGTACCACTCAGTTCTGCTTATGGTTAGTAAATGCATACTTGTCTCCGTCAGACGTGGGATATGAAAACAAAAAGAGCCAAAAGTTAATGTTTCACAGTCTATAAATACGAGTGTTTTTTTTCTCCTTAGCTATTTTTAGTGCTCAAGCTGCCTTCTAGACAGAAGTGTCACACAGTTTCCTTATCCAGCAGTCAGAACAAGCCCGAGATCAAGACATACGCAGCACAAACAGCATGTTCTGCAGTTTCTCTTCACAGGCACATTGTTCGCTTAAGCTATTTGCGTATTTGCTGAAACTTTAGGCTGCATTTTAGCTTGTACATTTGGCGATCACAATTAATGGTTTAATGGCAAACAAATGGCAAATGATTCCTCTATGAAGACCGACAGAAAAAATATTGAGATTTATTTTTATATGTTTGTACCACTTCAGGAAACGAGTGGGCAAGGTTGTTATTGATGAGTCATGAGCTGTGGGAGGTGTTGGCTCTTCTGACACTTCATTGAAAAGTCTTAGACACTGGCAGGGCGAGAAGACTGAGGCTGTTGGATAGCAACAGGGAAATCAGGATGGAAAAATAGAAATTAAAAAGTAGCTTTAGATTGGAATATAATAAATGGATGAACACACTGGTGCAACAGTTTTTGCATGAACCGGATTAAGTGACATGTTGTAGCATGAGTAGTGGTAATCTTGGCAGTCTGCCTAAGATATAAATCATTCACCTTTTTTTCCCTCCATTACAGATACTGATAGTCAAGTCACTATATACGAAACCAGCTTGATGTAGTAAATTGTTTCACGCCATTGATTTTTAAAATTGTAATGAGTAAGTCACTGCTTATAAAAGTGTCTGCTTAATAGTCATTACATTGGTTAAAGTACATTAAACGTCTATATCTGCCTGCAAGGTAATAATGGAATGCCGTTTCTTCTCTTTTGCAGAAACTGGACTTTGAATCAAGATCAAAAATGACTACTGGAAAAGAAGTGGCTTAATTTCCCATCTACGTTTAAAATGGAGTATTGCTTTGAACAGTTGGAAGTAGAAGGACCTTTTATTTAAGAGTCGCTACCTTATCTGGGATGACGGAATACATGAATGCAACTGGACTAAGCAAGGACCTTAAGAACCCCCAATAACTAAGGAAAATGGAGCCACATGAAACCGCTGTCAGCCAAAAATGCAGCAAAGAGCTACGGGAGAAGAATCCTTTACAAAGAAAATGGGTATCTGAGCCTTCTGCTGGAGCAAAAAGAAGTACCTTTGCAGACCCGGATATTAAAAGACATTCACATCGTGAACAAAGCGGCACTCAAAAGTTTACTTCTGGAAAGTTACTGGCATCTGCAGTTACTCATTCATCCCAAGACAGTCAGTTTCCACCGGTCTTCCCTCGAGCGTACTCCTACCAGCTCCCACAATCTTACCCACAAGAGACTTTTCTAGGAGGTACAAAGCCACAAACTGGGTTAGAGACCCATGCCTGGCCTTTCTCTGGTCAGCTGCAATCTTTGCCACCAGATGACATGTTTCCTGTACACTCCCGCTCTCATGGAGTCTTTCCCCGTCAGAAGTCTTCAGCTGGTTTTCCCCAGTTTTCCCAGCCTGGACCTGAGCAACCAGATGAAAGTCATAAGAAGGAACAGAAACCCAAGAAACCAGGAAAATACATATGTCACTACTGTGGAAGGGCATGTGCTAAACCCAGTGTGCTTAAAAAACATATCCGGTCTCACACGGGGGAACGTCCCTATCCCTGTGTTCCATGTGGTTTTTCTTTCAAAACCAAGAGCAATTTGTACAAGCATCGAAAATCGCATGCTCATGCTATCAAAGCAGGACTTGTTCCATTTTCTGAACTGGCCACACGGACCGATGCTGATCAAGCATCTTCTGTTGGGGAAGCAGAGCCTCACTCTGATGGTGAACAAAGCACTGACACTGATGAAGAGACTGCCGAAGGTGTAGTGTTTTCGGAAAAGCGTAGCCCCCAAATATCATTTGAATCAGACAAGAGTCCTTTAGAAAAGGGACCAGTGCATGCTGATCCTGCTGAAGAACTATCTGTGGCATCTATGAAAGTGCCTATTCTCATTGTCCCAAAGCAAGGGATAACATCAACTGCCACAGAGAGTCCCCAATTCACAGAAATTAAAGGTTCACTAGTTGCTGGACAATTAAGTAGAGAAGATGAATCTCACACGGTTAAGCAGAGACTTGCCTTAAGACTCACCGAGAAAAAAGATCAGGATTCAGAGCAGTCTCAAAACCTGCTGAGCCCTCACAGCAAAGGTAGTACTGATTCTGGTTATTTTTCACGCTCTGAGAGTGCCGAACTACCCATCAGTCCACCTAACACGAACGCAAAGTCGTACGAAGAGATAATGTTTGGAAGAACTTGGTATCACAGAACAAACTCCAGGTCCAGACAATCAATTTCAGGTGGAATGGCAGCTATCATTAATGACACTAACATGAATATGACCCGGTGCATGGGAAAGATATCTGAGGACCATGTATTTTATCAAAATGACTGTACGGAACCACAAATTGTTGCTGGCTGTGACCCAAACAAGTATCATTTTGGCTCCTCTCAATCGAAAGCCATTCTGCTGGAAGCCCCCTCTGACTCTGGGCAATTTATTCGAAGCAACTCAATGCCAACTCCTTCCCCTTCAAATCTCAACGTACCACCAAATCTCAGAGGGAGTCATTCTTTTGATGAAATGATGAACCCTGATGAGGTCTTTTACACAGCTGTTGCTGGCCTGAAGAGGTTACAGAGACAAGGCGCCTTTGAACACTCTGTCCAAGAAGTCCATGGAGAATCGGAAAACTATGGAAAGATTCCAAGCTCAGCTTTCAAATTGGGAGAAAAGGTTGCTTTTATGCCTGAGTTCAAAGGGTCAGGGTCCGAAGTAGCAAGCCCAGAAGTACGCACAGCCTATCTTTCATATGGTGCAAAGGTGGGAAGAAAACGGCGCCTGAAAAAGAGTGTCGGGGAAGAGGATGATTGTTTTGGGCAAGACAATAGTAGTCAAAGTGGTTCTCTGGAAATGACAGGGGACTATGACCCAAGACAAGACAGTCAAGATTCGTCAAAGGCTTGCTCTGCTGGTAAGGGAGCTTTGTTTAGAGCACATAGCCCATCAGACAGTTTTGATCGAGGCCCATGTATGACCCCAGAAGATATGGTACTTCAAGATTCTGATACTAAAACTGCTGGGAACGTAATATCTGTCATTCAACATACTAATTCACTTAGCAGGCCTAACTCTTTTGAAAAGACTGAATCGATTGAACATCCATATTATCTCTCGGATGCACATGCTGGCCATGTTTCGGAGCAGTCCGATATAGAAAACATTGATGATGTACAAAGTCCTGATTCAAATCAAAGATCTGAAAGTATGGAACATCAGCAGCAGGGCGACACTGAGCGTGTCTCATTCTCTTCTAATGTGTTGTATCACATGCCCCACAAATTGGTACGACAGCCCAATATTCAAGTGCCTGAAATTAGAGTTACAGAAGAGCCTGACAAACCGGAGAAAGAACCTGAGGTACAAGCTAAGGAGCCAGAGAAGCATGTTGAAGAATTTCAGTGGCCACAACGGAGTGAAACATTATCTCAACTTCCAGCAGAAAAACTCCCACCCAAAAAGAAACGTCTACGTCTTGCGGACATAGAGCACTCTTCTGGGGAGTCAAGTTTTGAGTCGACTTGTACGAGCCTTTCAAGAAGCCCTAGTCAAGAAAGCAACTTATCGCATAGCTCAAGTTTCTCAATGTCTTTTGACAGAGAGGAAAATATAAAATCTGTGTCTCCAACCAAACAGGATGACTTAAGCAAGCAATCAGAGTTCTTAACTGTTCCTGGCCATTCTTTGTCCATTCCAGGGCATCATCAGAGGGAAATGCGACGTTCCTCTTCAGAGCAGGCACCTTCAGCTCTGCCCACTGAAGTTCCAGAAATACGGAGTAAATCATTTGATTATGGAAGTCTTTCAACGGGTTCGAGACAAGGAGAAATTTATTGTAGTGCTTCCGCTATGAAGGAACGAAGACGTGGCTACCTTGTCAGACAAGCTTCCCTCAGTGTCTATCCAGAATCAGTGGTTCAAGAACCAATCTCGGAATTAAACATTAAACAAGAGCTTTATGACCATGTTTTAACTGGTCCATCGTATTGTGCAATAAGTGATTTGGCAAAGTCCAGAAGAGGGACGCAGTCAGATCGCATTGGATCGCATCACATGCTCCAGCAGAGCATCAGTGAGGATAGTCAATCAGAAGATCAATTGCAAAACCATCCCAAGTTGACTGCTCAGCATTCATCAGATAGTGAGCATCTATTGCATGACCATTTGTCTCAAGATACTAATCTGCACCATTCACTTCAGAGTAACCAAGCATCTACTCCACTTGTACCGTTTCAACCAATGGTTTGGCAAGCTGACTCGATTGCCAGAAATAAACAGCACCTAGCCATTCAGACACATCAGAAACAACATGTCAAGCAGCCAAATATAAAATCCATGCCACAGAAGCCTCAGCAACCACAACCAGTGCAAATAGACTCAAAACCTGATGGGACAAGTCACAACTATCCATATGTTTCAAGATCACCCCCACAGCATGGCGTCTTGCCTTCTAAAGGGCTTGCTACAGGCTATTTGCAACAAGTTCAGCCTATTTTTGCCACTCAAAATATTGGTATACAGCCTTCAGGTCTTGGAATGGTCGTCCCAGTGAGGTATCAGACAAATGTGCCATCTTATGGTAGTGTTATGTACACGAGTGTTTCTCAGATTGTTGTAACACATGCTCAAACAACAACTTCGATTAGGGTTCTCTGTACGGATAATGTTTCTTCTACTTCCCTAACACCCACTGGGTCTAAACACCAAATTGGGAACCAATTATCAAAAATATTAGGGCATTCAGGGGTGTCCTTACCGTTACCAATATTCAAAGTCCCTGAATACTTACCTGGCACCCTTAACACGGGAATCCCTCTGTCCATGACTTCAGGAGTCATCTGTACAACAGATGCTTCCGCTAGTATTGGGGGAAGTAAGAGAATGTTGTCACCGGCAAGTAGTCTTGAACTCTTTATTGAAACCAAGCAGCAAAAACGAGTCAAGGAGGAAAAAATGTACGGCCAAATAGTTAAAGAGCTCAGTGCAGTCGAACTGAGCAATTCCGGCGTATCAAAAGACAATGAAAAGTCTTGCAAACTGAATTTTTCAAGTAGAGAAAGCTCAGTAGATGAACAAGAGATGATGCCTTCATCTCCACCCACTGAATTTCTATCTTCGAAGCTTCTGGGTTACCCATCTGCACCTCGATTACCTGTTGTGCCACCAAAAGACAATTTCATTCCACCCTTGCAAATTATTACCAACGTGACTAAACGATCAGATTCACCCGAGGAGCTTGATGTGGATGAGACCACTACGGAGCCCAGCTCAAGTCCTCATTCCGTCATCTCAATCGACACTTGTGAGGACACCAAGTCGACAATGAGTACTAAGTTCCCGGTGAACATGTTGGTGCAGCTAGCTGCCAATCAGAGTGGTGGCATTGTTGGTAGCACCCTATTGCTCACCGATCTTGCAGATGTTCATCAGTTTTTTCAGTTCCCAAGTCTTCGCACACCGACCAGTGTCAGCTGGTGTTTTCTGAATTATACCAAGCCGAACTATGTGCAGACTACGCCTTTAACCTCTGTGTATGGATCTTGGTGTGTCAGCTCCTACAATCCCAACCCTCTCAGCCTCAGCACCAAGGCCACTTTGGCGCTTCTTTGCTCCAAACAAAGGATGAACACTGAGATGTATACGATGGCTGCCATGCATCAACCAGGGACTGGAAAACTTGTTTCATCTCTACGATGGAAACAGAAGTTTGACCAGGTAATTTGGAATTTAAAAATGTTCTAAATTTGTGTATATAAAAAAAATAATAAAAAAATAAAAGTAAAATATTATATACAGTTTATTCTGGTTAATCTAGACATATCATGACTGATTCAATTTGCTTCAGCTTTGTTTGGACTAAAATTTAGCCCAAATAAGTGGCTGTTCCAAATAAATGGTTGTCCAAATTTGACAGAATCAAGTGTATTAATGACAATACAGTATGAATTACAATCTTGTCCTGTACGAATTATATATTCAGAAATTATACATAACAATAATCTACCATTTTTTTCAGTAATTTTCCATTTATTAAAATGTTCACTGTATTCTGTTTGAATTTACAGTTTAAACCAGAGCTGGTACAGCTTGACGTTGGAAAGTTTGTGAAGAAAATGAAGGGGATCAGCTCAAGAGAAAGAGGAAAAGAAGAACATGTGGAGAAAGAAGCTTCTTCAAAGCAGGCAGAACCCACTCGCATCAAAATCTTTGAAGGAGGGTATGTAAATATGTGCTCAGATTCATCATGAGCAGCACTAAAAATCAGATACAAAAGGCGCTATGTGTGTTTTTGGCTTCGAAAAGGTTCTTCAATATATGAAATGAGGAAGAGACCTTAAATAGAAAGCCACTGTGTTTGTGCAAAACAGCAGAACGAAACATGCCCAGAATAAGAAAGAAAACCCCTCACAAACACACACACGCACACACACACACACACACACACACACACACGCACAGAAATTATTAATATAAAGTTAATATCTTGCCTTGTTTTCATTTCAGTTACAAATCCAACGAAGACTACGTTTATGTGCGTGGCCGAGGCCGGGGAAAATACATCTGTGAGGAGTGCGGGATCCGTTGTAAAAAGCCAAGCATGCTGAAGAAACATATTCGCACACACACAGATGTCAGGCCATATGTCTGCAAGTTCTGCAACTTTGCCTTTAAAACCAAAGGTGGGTTTCACGTTTTTTTGTTTTGTCCCCCCCCCAAATCAACAACAGATGTATCCTGAAAGAACCCTAAATCCAATAGCCTGAATTCGACCAGTCATTTGTTCCCATATATACCAGGCTAATGCTGGAAGCTTCAAATCTGTTTTCAGGAAATCTCACAAAACACATGAAGTCAAAGGCTCACATGAAAAAGTGCTTGGAGCTCGGAGTATCAGTGACATCCGTGGATGAAGCAGAGATCGAGGAACCCGGTGAGATTCTCAGTGCTTTTGGTTTCTCCAGTAGAACCAAGGCTAATCAATAGGGGGCTGAAGGACCCCATAAATGGGAGAATGCATATGTAAACCACAACAAAATGTATAACTTAAAACCTGAGTTGTAGAACAGCACCAGGATTACAACTCGTAGCGCTTTGTTTGTGAAAAGCTTTTTATATATATTTAAAGAAAATATATAAATATTAGAATATGAAATAGTGTACCGTTTCAAACAATTCAGATTTAGGGATTTTGTTTTTAAGAATTAAAAATCACTATGAAATCGTCATTCAAACCGTTTATACAAATAATTAATTTAAATTGATTAATTAATGTCTCTTAAATTAAAATCACTTTTAATTAATCAATCAATCATTAGTTTTGTATTTTAAAAAAAAATGTAGGTTTTTATTTAGGATTTTTTTAGACTCTCATTTGCTCTCAGTTTAGCTGTAACTTGGCTTCAAAGAAGTTTGCATCTGGTTTTGTCTCATATCTGCTACAACAAGCCATTTTGAAACGGATCATCAGTAAAATCCGACCCTGTCCAGGCTTGACTTGTACGTTCCCTTTCCCCAGACGCCTCGGATGAGGTCCAGAAGATGTCAGGAAAGATGTCTGAGACGATGGCCGAACATCAGTTCTCTGATGCGGATGACTCTGAGGGCGCGGAGGAAGACGGCGACGAGGTGGATGAAGACGAGGAGGATGATGATGAATACGACGGTGATTCTACTCCCAAAACACGGTCTCGGAGCACAAGCCCCCAGCCATGTGCCATCCCCTCACTTGCCATAACTGCAATCGCGGCATCTCAAGAATCATCTCAGGAGGCTCTAGCTTCCTCCAAGCCACCGTTCTTCACTTACTTGACCAGTCTGCCCAGTATTCAGATCACCCAACTCATGGCTCCCAGTATGAAACCTGGAGAAGCCCAGATGGCGGAGTATCAGAAACTCCTCCATGGGGCTCTGGGGGACAGGAATAGACTGGATGTTCCTAGCTCCATGGATGAAGACCAAGTCATCTCTCCAGAACACAGCTCCTCGTCCTTGGAATTCTCCTCACGCCTGTCTTCACCAAGCTGCGACTCTTCGCCTTTCAGAGAGAGTTCTCCATCTTCTAGACGATACCTTTCCCCACGCCGGGACCTGTCCCCACGTGGTCACCTGTCCCCCAGACGAGAAACCTCTCCGCTCAGGCCCATCTCCCCCAGACGGGACGTTTATCGAAGAGACCTGTCGCCCAGGAGGGACCTTTCTCCAAGAGGACATCTATCCCCCATTTCCCAGACCGGACGCCCAACATCCCCAGGAAAGGATCACGCTGGAAGACTTTCTCCAGGAAGCCGCCATAGGGTCGTGATCCGGCCTTTGTCTCCAAGAAGGGGTCTCCACTACCAGAGCGGACCATGGGCACACAGTCCCAGTCCCCACGCAGCGATGATGTCATTAGGCCAAAAGACCAAGAGCCATCCTGATCTAGAAATGGTAAATTGTTCTTCAAATCATGTAATTGCTTATTCTATCACTAGGCTATTTGTAAACCCCAGCAGATACAGCAAGGAATTATCAGTGTATACACAGTTGATTCCGTTTAAATGCTTTATTCTGAGAAATTCTAAAGTCCAAATCATATCTCGTAATGTACATTTGTGCCACTTTATTAGGGCAAAATTAACAGGAGTCAACTGTATTCAGATTTTCTGTGTTTTGGATACTGTGTGTGACCGGGATCTGCAAGAGTAATGAACAAGTTATGCTTGTGCTCACACTCCAGCCATTACGGTATTACAGTCAAATGTGTATAATCTTATTTTGTTTAATCAACCGTAAGGTTTTACTTAAGTTCCCCATGGAGTCGGTTTGACGTTCAACCATTCTATTCTTCCATTGAACGGAAATTCTGGAACGTCAGACAATGATATTATTTTAAATCCTGCGTTAAAGACTGATTTTCAAGTTAAATCGTTATTTTCCATGTTAAAATGTCCTTCTAAATTAAATGCCAAATTTTGCAAGAGCGTGAAAGAAATAGTCTTGTTGGTGATTTTGCACTACATTCAGGGATCGTAGAATCACGAAAGACTGCCGGACAAACACTTCTTACTACGTTTTTTTAACCATTTTGTAGCCAGATCAGCATGTCTCGCTTAAAGCCAAATGCTAGAAACTTCAAAAAACTGCTCCATTGCCGACAAGTTTGTCTATGAATTCTTGCGTTTTAGGAGAAGATCTGCACTATTAACGCTAACTGATGCCTCTTTTCCCCTTCACGGCTCCAGGAGGAGAGGAAAGCCAGCGACTCCCCCAGCGTCCACCAGGGCTTGTTCAGCCACCTGCCCCTGCACTCCCAGCACCAAGTCCGCACTCCCTTCTCCATGATACCCATCGGGGGCATCCAGATGGTCCACTCGGTGCCCGCGTCCAGCCCCGGCCCGTCTCAGCCCACCCGCCTCCCCCTGCAGAAAAGCACCTCGGAGGAGTCCAACACAAGCGAGGTGTCCATCCACCTGTCCGAGTGCAGACGGGCCGGCAGCAGGGGGCAAGACTCGCCCCAGCCCAAAGAGAAGTCCGGGTCGGGGAAGGTCTCGGAGAGGCCGAGAGAGGACAGCGCAGACTTGTCCGACAAGGAGATCAAGCAGGAAGAGAGCATTCAAACGTGCACTAAAGCCATCGCCTCCCTCTACATCGGCTCCGAGGAAGCTGGCGAGAAAGCCGACAGGACTCCAGCGCCCCTACACTCCACATCAAAGACCCTCGACACTGACCCGCAGAGCCGTGGAGAAAGACCAGCCGCCATCAAGACCTGCAGAGATCCCAACGATGCTGGAGGACACAGGTAAAACACGGAAAACGGAGCCCGGAGCGGATTTTATATTTACACGTGTACAGCAATGCTTGCGCACACACACACACACACACACACACACACACACACACACACACACGCGCGCGCTTGTCTGAAACAAGTGGTTTCATATCTAGCATGCCTTTCATAACAGGGTTTGCTCTCCCAAATATAACGACTTATTTAAAAATGTCAAAGAATATACATATATGTTAACTTATATATGAGCCTGACCAAATTTGCTTATGGACTTTGTCTGGTACTTTTAAATGTACAGTGTGTGCCTTTTCTTTACTCTCTGCTTATATTATTATAAGCGTTACACAGGAAGACATGTACATATATCGGGATTTGTGTATCGGCTTTGTAACAAATGCAATGGATCTTCTTTTTTGGACACTTGAGTACTGATGTGAAGTATTGATACATGTACGGTTGCACTAAAACATATTTTTATATGAGTGAGATTTCCGGCTTTTGTGTACAGCAGCAATTCTATAATACTATTTATTGTATCATGTTTCATAAATTGTACATTTTTCTTAATGTAATGTGGATGCCTTTTTTATGTAAAGCATGGGTTTCGCTATTGCCTAGTTAGAGCTGGAGTCGTGGACACGTGACATGGCTTTATATATCAGAAGTATGTGTGCATATACTTCTACGTACACGCGCTTTATTTACGATTCTATAATTTAAGTCGATGTTTATATACCTGGTGTATCGAAAAAAACCTACGTATATCTGCACATGTTCTAGATCCCAAGTGCTTGTTCCCTTCTTCATCCTACACTAGTGGTAAATTTGACCGTTCACATTATAAATGTAGAACTAGCATTAAATGAATCAACTCTCGCACTTCGGCATTTCCCGGGGAACGTAGTGAGGTGGACGTGAAAGGTATTTGAATCTTATGTGAATCGTGGCTTGAAGTACTTGACTCTTGAGTTCTTTATCATGGGGAACATTCCAGCAGATGCAGAAACTGGTTCTTTACGCTCACACACACACTGAAGGAGTTTGTTCTGGGCCGTCAGTCCGCAAACACTCGTTACCGTACATGCGTCAAAACTGAGAACTCCTTAAATGCACCTTATGTTTCCTAAAATGTTGCAAAAATAATGGAGAGAAGAAAAAAAAACATTGAAATTCAAATCCCAGTTATATCTGATTTTCAGCAGGGATTGGAAATACAGACTTTTAATTCGCTTTGAGTTGATGCAACTTTACTGAACTGGAGTAACTAGCGCACCCGCGCTTATGTGTGTGTTATATATATATATATATATATATATATATATATATATATATATATATATATATATATATATATATATATATATATATATATATATATATATACATTTGTATTGTATTGTGTGTATATGATCTATGTAATTTAGCCCATGAGATTTCTGTCGATAGTCTCTGCTATCCACTATCTGTATTATCATACCTTTAAAACTTAAGGTATCAAAAGCACAAATCATTGTATTAAAGCAACCGAGATGATTAAAGAATATACATAATTTAAAAAATGGAAAAAAAAATACTTTGTGATGTTCGGTGGGAAAACGATATGTACAATATGTCGGTTTTGACAAATCACAGCACAGGTTAAGAAATGGCTGTTTTAAAATAAATGCAACTATAATAATTTTGTATGTCTTTCATTTTTTACCACTTTCCTCTTCTTCCTGCCGACTGCTTTTATTCTGTTGTTCTGTAAACCGATGGAATAATCTCAGATTAAATATCTTTTTTTTTTACGTAAATAAACACAAAATCTGACGTGAGAATAAGATGTTACACCTTAAGTTCAGCTTTAAATAATTGTATATGGTGTTTTTAAAGAAATAAACAAATGTTATTAAGAAATGAAGAGATATTTTAATTATTATAATCCATCCTTTTTCTGATATGCTTTTTCCATTTCTGGGTCGCGGGGAGCTGGAGCCAATTCTAAAGGCGGGAACACATCCTGAATTGGTGTCCAACCAATCACAGAGCAGGACACACATGCACTCTGTCACATTTCGGAGAGAAAACTTAAGCACAAAAAGAACATACAAACTGCACCAAAAGGCCTCAAACAGGTTCTGTGAGGCAACCACTACTCCACCATGCAACCATTAAATATAAAATGATATAAAATCAAGCTGCTTTAATATCAATAGCCAACTTTAAACTCGCGATATACTCATGAGAAGAAAGCACACCGAAGTCAAGCGTTTAACCAATCAATCTTAAACCGTGTGAACGCGGTAGGATCAAGTTTAACTGGTAAATTGTACAATTCAGAAAACACTTCCAGAAATGTCCTTATATACCTAATAAAGCGATTCCCACACGTCCCGCATCAGCGATTGAGCAACGTTTCTTATGCAACCGGGTTTTATTGGGCAAGCAGCGACTCGATTATGGTTGTAAAAATGTACCAAAACTGTACAGAAGCAAAATAATAATAGCGTCGAGTACAGTACGGTACAGTCTGAGAGTTTATCTGAGAGAAAAGTCATTATCTGGACAATAATGTGGAAGAAAATGCTGGTTTTATACATTTGCATAACTATATAATTGTATATGAAAGCACGTTGGTTTACGTATACATTTATGCTCCACAAAACAATCAAGCAAAAGCGCTGGCCCCTTTTTCCTGAGAACATATTTTTGGAACAGTTTCGATTTTTCCATTTATTTTTCACAACCGAGTCGTTTTCTTGCCAATTTATATGTAAAAAAAAAAAAACGTAAAAGAAAATCCCAGGCCACATTTTCCACGTGCATATTTACTCCCGCTGATAGACACCTGCTAAAGCTGAGCACACGATCCGTCAGATTTACCACCGTTTCAGATCAAAAATGAAACCATTGAGACGTGTAAAACGTTAAGATGTCGAAATAACGGACACTTTTCAGGTTTCACGTTTTAAGTCGGAAATTTAGAGACGCGAGTGCAAGCCTGCACGGGACTATGCGGGTTCTTTATCATACAGCGCCATCTTTTGGCTGAGGATGGAACTGCAGTTTCAATTTTGACTAATGTTGATTCTTTAATTAAAGAAAAAAAAATTGAGATTCCTTACAGAAACAAAGGAAAGTAAAAGTTATTAATTTGTTAGAGGTCTCTCTAATAAAAGATAAAAAACGGACCTAAAACATTCACCAAAATAAACGTATATAATTAAAAACCAAGTTGCAACACGGACATTATGGAGCATCAGTATCAGTGGAAGGGGTTTTAACACATTCCGGGCATTTTTGTAGATCTGTAATGAAGGATTGCTAGAGGTATTTTCTCGCTCAGTTTTGCTGAGGTAAGACATCAAAGCGACAAAGTTTTTTTTTTTTTCTAACCGCTACTTTATACCTTCACAATAATTCGGACATATATGTCTATATATAGCTGAAGGCGTCTGCGTATTAAACGAGAGCTGACCAACGTGTGATTTTCTAGTTGCATAATTACTACAATTGGCTGCAAAAATAGCCCAGTTGTGTCTTTTTAACCTTTCATTAGTTTTGTTGTCTTTTCGAACTTCGTGGCCACAAGAGGGCGCCCCATTAGTTTTTTCGTAATACTTTTTTGTTTTTTATTACTTTTTTTATTATTTACATTTATTTTTGTTTTTACACCAGTAATCAGACACAGCTCAATCGTATCACAGAAGAGTCCACTTAAATATATTATACATAGAGCCATGTAAAAAAACATTATGAAGGGGGGAAAAAACCCTTAAACACATTACCTTTCTCTATGACATAATAACGCCCTTCACACTTTAATTTTTTTTCTTTCAGTGTCTTTAGTGATCAAATGTCTTGCACGAAAAATTAAAGATGACGATACTTCAAATCGAGAAAAGACAAATCCTACATTAAGACAATGTAATTGTTTGCAGTTTGTAAAGCGTAAAGCGTTTCACTGCGTGTGAAAAAATCGTTTGGTTTAATGTAATATTTCAAGGTTACAAGCGCGTAATCACATCTGCGCATGCGTATTAAACAAAGAACGAAATGACGTCACACGAGTCACACCTGGTCTTCAAATCAACGATGGAACGCAAACGACGCCTTTGCAGGTTTGTGTACTTCCAAAATTACTTAATAATGAGTGTCAGTGATTAATGTTTTAATGTTCTGTGTTAATGAAGATCTACGCCTACATTTTATACTTTCGTGTCTAATGTTAGGTCGAGATTAAAGTGTTATACATGGATGGAACTACTGAGAGCACGTGCACGCCACGTTGGCTAAATGTTTTAAAGATTCACTTCCGTTTTCGAGGACATCCATATTCCATACTTATTAAGGTCTTATTTGCAAATAGCATATGTTATAATCATTCCGTCATTTAAATATTTTTAAATGAATTCGAAAAAGGTACAGAAATGAATTTAAAATATAAATTTGGATTGACTTTGTCTATATTTTGCTGTTTCTTTCTTTCTTTTGTTTTTTTTTTTTCTTTTTTTTGATATTTTAGCTTTTTCCATGAATCTGATGGGTTGAGATCAAACCTGCACTCATTGATGTTCAATGTTTATGTCTTAGCATATACTTAGAAGAAAAAAGGTCAAGCTTATCAACTTTTTGTGTCTTAGTATTGCCTTATGACTTAGTATAGGCTTTTTTGTGTCTTAAGGTTTCACCGATATCACTTTTTTGGAATACAAGTACTAATACAGATAGAGAGTGCTTAATAAAAACACTATTTAGATTTCCAGATAACAGCTTTAGTCATATAATTGAACAAAAAAAAAGCAAGGTACTCCACAAAAGTTCTGTGAACCCCTGGAAAGCAGCTGGAGGTCTTCACCAGAACCTTCAACTGTTCTCACTCACAAGTCTTCGTCCAGGCCTGTCTGAAAACTTCATCACGGTTCCCAAAAAGACAACCATTACCAGTCTAAACGACTACAGACCAACTCCAATTATCACCAAATGTTTTGAGAATTTGGTCATCAAAGCCAACCTGCCCCCCACGCTCGACCCTCATCAGTTTGCACACAAGGCCAACAGATCTGTTGATGATGCCATGGCTGTAGCTCTTCATCCAGCGTTGAGGCACTTGGAAAATCATCCTATGTGAGGATGCTCCTCATCGATTACAGCTCAACTTTCATCATCCCGGACATCTCAACAGTCAAACTCCCACCTTGGACTGACCACCTCCATCTGCAGAGTTCATAAGACCGTCCACAAACCGTCAGATCCGTCAGCACCACTCACCCCATAACACTCAGCACCGGCTCCCCTCAAGGTCGTGTACTGAGTCCACTACTGTACTCACTGTACAATACACACAGCTGCACACCAGCCCATCTCTCCAACTCCATCAAACTCGCTGATGACACCACTGTGGTCGGGCTCATCTCAGGAGGAGACGAGTTTGCCTACAGAGATGAGGTCGAGAGACTGTTTGTGTGGTGCTCAGAGAACAACCTCACACAAAAACCAAGAAGCTTCTTCTGGACCGCAAACACAGCACCGACCCAACACCACTCCTCATCAACGGAGCCTGTGTGGAGACTGTCCAGTTCTTCAAACCGGGTGGTGAAGAAAGCCCAGCAGAGACTCCACTTTCTGAGAGTGCTCAGGAGGAACCACCTGGAGGAGAAGCTGCTGGTGAGACTGGAGAGCATCCTAGCCTTCTGCATCACGGTGTGGTAGGCTGGCAAACAGGAGAGCACTACAGAGTGATCATCAGAAGATCACTGGATCCTCCCTGGAGGACATCACCTGCTCTCATCACCATAGACACACATCACCCCGCTCACCATTTGTTCACATCAGGACCGCTAGTGACCAACAGACTCAGAGACAGTTTTACACTCTGAACACTTTCAAGTCAGCCTGAAGACACTGGCAGCGTCACTCAAAGTCACTTTTCCACTCGACCCGCCACTTTATTCCTCCGTAAGCAAATTAGTTTTTTCTGGGGTGTATGTGGTTGACCTCGGATTTCTGTTCCGCGGCAGTAGTTCAGGTTGGGTAACCATAGCAACTTGATCGCTCAGGAGTTCAGTTCTTCAGAGGACCACTTCTGCGCAGGACGTGTCCTTCTGACGACGATCCCGTGAAGGAGGAGATGCAGATTATCCGACTTTTCTCCTCTGTGACAGGGTTATTAAGACACTTCCTTTGATCACGTCGGGAAGAATTTGAACTAAAACGTCACATTGGAAAGATTGAAGACATGAAGACACGGTTTTAGAAGGAACTATCTCTTCGGTTAGTTATTTGTATACCTTTTATCGTGTTCTTGTTGTAGTAGTATTTTTATCAGTGAATTTAGTTTTGTATCTGTAAAAAAATTGTTCATCTGTAACAAACTTTTTGTAGCATTTTCTTCCAACCCTTACACATCGTGGGTGTATAATACTAAATAATAAAGATACTAAATCCCACAGAAAACTGTAAATCTGGGGTGTGTGTAAACCGCTTCATACTAGTGGAGTGATGCTGCTGGTGTGTTCTACGGCCGCTGCGTATTGATATGTTTAATTGCCGATCATTTCAGATAATTACTGAGCGTGTGACCGCCAAAATACAACAGAAGTAACGCAAGATCATCTTTTCTTTTAGAATATTTAAATGATCTCGCACAGCAGAGTTTTGGTCCGACAGAAAACGCTCCTTACATTAGAGAGTTTGGCAGAATCGTATAAATGCTAAATTAAGATTGTGAAGGGGTAGAATCAAGTTCGCAATCTTTTAACAATGAATTGTGCAGATCTTCTAGATATATTTCCTATATTCTATTTTATTCAATGTGTATAATATTTAACATTTTAAATTTGCTGGAGTGTGAAGCAAGGGATAGTGGGAAAAGTGCAAGATGACATTGGCTATTGCAAACCTGTATTTTTTACAGATTCAGAAGGAAGAACAGGTGAGTCACAGCACTTCCACGTTTACGTTTTTTTGAAATGTCAGTACATATATTTTTGACTCTTAGGGTTCCTGGAAATATGTTCGAAAAACTCTCACTGTGCCAGAATCAGATTTTAATTGTCTCCATGAAACGGAGGAAGAGAGTGAGGTAAGCGTTGACATTATCGCTTTGTTGTGCCGCAAACTGCAAAAGCGCATATGGTTTAAAAATGCTGTAATGCAGGTTGTGTCTTGAAATAGAATGCAGTAATTGTTTTTCCACTTTTTTACTTACTATCTCATTTTTTGCTCATGTTTTGTACTTCTACAGCTGTAAAAAGGAGAACACGGCAACTTGGGAGAAGCCAGTGACAAAATAGTGACAGCATCTTCAAATCTGCCGCCTATTGAAGTGTCAATCGGCGTGTGGATTCATCCAGGAAGTGTGTACAATACTGCGAGAACCCCTGTCCAGTACATTTTAGTGTTTTACTTATGTGTTTTTACATTTTACGCCCTGTTGTTTGGTCATTTTAATTGGTTCAGGTGTGTCGTACAATTCACAGAAAGAATATGTACTTCATATTCTGTAGAATAAGAATCTGTATTAAAAAAAAAAAAAAAAAGTTATTTTATACAAAACTTAACTATTTAAATAAAACATTGGGCAAAATGTTGTGTGTTGGTCTTTAATTCATAATTGATGCTTGCTCCATCTTAAGGGTCCAGGCTTCAGCTGGAGAAAACTGCAGATCTGGCAACTTTACTATTAGTTATTATATTGTTATAAAACTTCTGCATTACATCTGGTTTCCTTTTATTCAGAATGTGTACCATCAAGGAACAAAGATCATTTAAGATATTGATTAAAAATAAAAAACATTTACTGTACTGTCCAAGTGCAACTGTATTGTAACATTGTAAAACAAACAATCATTTGTTACGAGGAAAGAGTATCTTATCAAAATGCTGTGATGAGAGTTTTAACCCATCAGTGAAGTAAATGGCAAAAATCCCTGACCTTACAACCTTACAACACATTTAAAAATAAAGTAGATGCAACCTAAATGGAAATGCAATACTTGGATACTTTTTGTATCGAACAACATCTATATGTGAATTCAATATTTTAATAGCAAAGCGAGTGTCATTCTTTCACAACCGTGTAACTAAGCAAGCTACAGTATTAGTGTCCTTTCTTCTTGTCTTTGGTGGACTGATTTAAGGAAGGTGTTTCGTGAGGCTATTGCTGGTCTGACTGATCAGTTCATAGCTTGATCAGGCACTTCTCATGATCATCGCTTGACTGTCAGTCCTAGAGGAGTGAAAATATTCCTTAAATATTTTAAGGCTTATTAACGTCACTCATTAACCCATGTCCACTATTACTAGTAACGGCCTCGTTGGCGCAGTGGGCTGCGCATCAGGCTGAGGATCTGAAGGTTGTGAGTTCGAGGCTCACACAGGACAACGGCGTTTTACTAATCCGAAGTGCAAAAAAAAAAAGGGTTCTACTCTTCCCCGTTACGTATGTGGACTATTGTATACAATAATCGTCCAGTCCCAGCGGGGAATCGAACCCCGGTAGCTCGCCTGCCAGGCGGGGACTTTTACCACTTGACCAACCAGGACATACTACAACATACAAGTTCGTAATAAATAGTCCACATACGGCTGTTTGAAAAAAAAAAAAAAAAAAATTGGAAAAAAAAATTGAAAAAAAAAACCAGGAAAAAAAATAGTTTCATTCCAGTTTCGTCCCAGTTGTCTGAGGCGGAGAAATCACTTCACTCTGACCGTAAACACTCATGAGGGGAAATGCTAGTTTCCTTCTAACTGACTGTAATTTACAGACGGATCAGCCGGGAAACAAGTGCCACCGTGAGATTTTGAAGATGGATTCTTATTTAAGCGTCGTTTTAAAGGCGTCAAGCAGCATTGGTAAAACTAAAAGACACACAAAATGTACATCCACAAATACAGTTTATTAAAAAAAAAACAAATACATTATTAAACGTACAAAACAATCGACTGCGTTTGTTCTCAAGGGTCTTTCCAGTCTAATGCTCTGGCCAGATGCCGGACAAAACCCATTTCATTTGGAAATGGCCAGTGCGTTTGTTTGTTTGTTTGTTTTTCCTCACCACACGTTCACTTCTGTATTGTGGTTCCCCTGAAAGAACGTCCATCCGTGAGGTGGTGGTGCCCATGTTGAATAACCCAGTCAGAACAAATGTGGGTGAGAATAACTGTCAGTATACTCCACATGTCAGTCCTCTTCAGCTGGTCAAGAAGCCTGGAAAAGAAAAAAACTCATCTTAGAATAACAGCAGATTTGTGTTCTGGGGTGAAAGATTAATTTAAGGAAGCGAAGACGCAACTTACAGGGTCGACCCTGTAGTGTTGTTGACTGACACCGGCTCAGGAACGTCACGAGCAGCAGACACCGGCCCAGGAACGTCAGGAGAAGCAGACACCAGCTCAGGAACGTCAGAAAACATCAGGAGCAGCAGACACCAGCTCAGGAACGTCAGAGAACATCAGGAGCAGCAGACACCGGCCCAGGAACGTCAGGAGAAGCAGACACCAGCTCAGGAACGTCAGAGAACATCAGGAGCAGCAGACACCGGCCCAGGAACGTCACGAGCAGCAGACACCGGCCCAGGAAGGTCAGAGAACGTCAGGAGCAGCAGACACCGGCTCAGGAAGGTCAGAGAACGTCACGAGCAGCAGAGACCGGCCCAGGAACACCAGGATGATCAGACACCGGCTCAGGGACGTTAACAGAACATCAGGAGCAGCAGACACCGGCTCAGGAACGTCAGGAGCAGCAGACACCGGC
>MU204386.1:4577624-4589655 GCA_017309775.1 Paedocypris sp. Pulau Singkep
ACCGGCCCAGGAAGGTCAGAGAACGTCAGGAGCAGCAGACACCGGCCCAGGAAGGTCAGAGAACGTCAGGAGCAGCAGAGACCGGCCCAGGAAGGTCAGAGAACGTCAGGAGCAGCAGACACCGGCCCAGGAAGGTCAGAGAACGTCAGCAGCAGCAGACACCAGCCCAGGAATAGAGAAGCTCACCAGCAGCAGGACTGGAGGCAGGACTGATGAATGGCGAATCTTTGCGAATCATTGTGTTAGTATATCTGGTGAGCTGGAAAAGCCGTCAAGATTCACTTGCAGTTTTGATGGTGAAGGTTTATTGGGTCCATACAGTAGCGTTACAGCAAAGCCAGAAGAGGATCAGACACACCAAACCAGGCGACAGGAAACACACGGGACAATCAATGATTCACGTGGGCACGACAAATACAAGTTACATTCATTTGAGATACAAAAATGTATCCATTTACCACAAATACCTGCAAGACACACACACACACACACACACACACACACACGTTTTCCCTTCTTTACAGACGCTGTGATGACTAAAGTGTGTTTCCCCCTCCGCACCTCACAGATGTGTCGCTGTGGCTCGGGGTTGTTTTGTGCTGCAGACGCCTTTAATTATCTCCACTCCAAGCAACACTAAGCTCAATCTGGCCTAATGATACGTCCAAAAGTCTAAAAAAAACCAGGGCTGGGGGAAAAAATAGCCCATGGTGGCAAAATCCACCCGCGTCTCTGCTCTGTGGAAAACGACAGGCCAATTGAGAAGAACCCACGACCACCTTAGATGGATCTACCTGGAGGATCTTGTGCCTAGTTGGAGATGGTCGTGTTTGAGAGTGTCTGGCACACACATGCTCGTCTTGAGATGTTTCTCACTGCTTTTTTACGGCTTTAATCAAGATGGAGGTTCACCACAATGGGCTTCCCTTGGTTTGAGGAGCAGCAGACCTGGTCTGTCTAGCTCCACTTTAAAAACAGATTTCCTCTCCCTCCTGAAGCACTTTAATTCTCCTGTCAAATATTCATTCCTCACATTTCAACAAGGGGCAACAAAAGAGCACAGAAGTTCCCATGAGATGGGAAGCTCAAGTTCAATCCTCGCCTGATCCGTCTGCTTTAATCTACAATGTTCCTTTGGAAAGAACTTGATGAGAAGACAATGCGGACAAAGGTTTTATATTGTCTCTGTGGTCAGAGGTTTACTCCAGGATTAGAGAATCTTCCAGAAGCAGCGCCCTGTTGCTCTCCTACGGTTAAACACCTGCTCGTCAGCAGCCTGGTGGAAGGCTGATCTCCAGATGAGGAGGAGGAGGAGGAAGAGGAGGAGGACAGGAAAAGAGAGGAGAGACTTCCCAGCCTCTCTGTCTCTCTCAGCCTCCAGATGGTCAATCATCGTGTGACTGCTGCCACAGAGAGAGCGATGGATTTCCCAGTCTTATTATTGATAACTGCAACTGTGCTGATGCTGGTGCATAAAGGTAATTTTTTTTAATATTAATTGGCTCTTTGAAGTCTACCAATTATACACATCTATATTGTAAAGTGTTTGATCTAATTTTAGATATTTAAGAATTGTACTGTAAATGTTTACGTGTGTATGTCTACATATACTGCATTTACATATATATATATATATATATATATATATATATATATAAAAAGAAAAATCACAAGTTTATACATATAGTAAATATATACAGTGTATATAGATATACATAGATAGATATAATATAATATAGATACACACACACACACACACACACACACACACACACACACACACACACACACACACACTTTTAACATATTTTATACCTCCCTCACTTGCATTTTGAATTTAGAAGGATAAAATAAGCAATACAAAATAAATTATATCTAAACTGTTTTTGCATTTTTTGAATTTTGCATTTATATTACTTTAAGTAAACAGTTAATTAGCAGCACAGAAAACAAGTACAAAAGTTAGCAGTTATTCAATCAAAATTAGTTTTTAAGTTATTATAGTTGTTAAAAAATTGTTCACTAACTAATCGTAGCAGAAATAAACGCCACTAGTAAAGAATAACTGTAGTGTAAATATGTTTGGAATGTCCTGGAGCAGCAGCAGGACGCGGTCTATGGAAACAGCGGAATTGGCGTTAAATGCGCCGTAAAATGCCGTTAAACACTGTCTGGTTTGAGCGTGTAATCGCGTCAAGACCATGTGCACAGAACGAACCTGCTGGAGGATCTGAACTCTTCTGCTGCTGCAGCAAGTCGTGATTTATTTCACTAGTCACTTACACGAGCAATTTCCGGTGCAGAAATGATCTTGAACCAGCCACAGAGTGACTGGTTTCACCTCGGGTCGGGATTATTAACGGGATTAAATGCAAATCTCCATAATATGGAGAGAATCAAAAACGTCGCTTTTTCCTGTAGCATTTCATTAATTCGTCTAGTAAAAACGAATTCTTGCAGGTTTTAATAATAGCAATCAAAACACGCGGGTTTAATATCTGGGAAATGTAAATCTGCTTAAATTCTATCAACACAAAACGCGTCGCTGCTTAATAGGTGAGAAGGTCTGGACAGATCGACGTGGTAATGAATCTTTGCAATACCTCGCTTGTTATTCTCCCGATTGTGCGCTGATCCACCTTGGCACTGCTCACTCACCCTCAGGACTCGGGGCTCCAAATTAAATTTTCCCTGGGAAAACAAACAGGGAACAACAGAGCTCACCTTCGCTTCACATGCAGCCCTCCAACCACTTTTCAGTCTAGCCTGACAAAAATGCATGCATAACAGGGATAAAGTGAATAATGCTGTTTTCCCGCGTCATTTCAGGTCAGAAAATCACGACTAAAATGTCATTAATTTGCCATTGATTTACACATGACAAAGAGTAGATTGCCAGAATGGAGTGAGATAAGTGCAAAGTTTCAAAAATTAAATGCATTAAGTCACAATACTCAATGTATAGCTCACTCGATTTGAAGCCGCACTCAAAACAACATAAACAGTGTACAATAAGTGCAAGTGTCTCAAGTTCTCAACTAACTTGTTTATATGTTGTGTGCGAGAAAGCGTTTACAAACCAAATTCGTACTATATAATTCGGAGTAATTATTAAATAACCATACAAACAATTATGACCTTTCACTCACACACACACACACACACACACACACACACACACACACACACACACACACTCACTCACACACAAGACATATGAATTGCAATGCTCAGAACGCGACAAAAACGCCAAAATGTTATAAACGTACTACTTTTTAAACGTTAAACGTACCATAAACGTTAATAAAGTCAGGGATTGCATCACTTACCTGAGGGTGTACGATAGACCCCGCCCCACTCTCCACTCACCAATCACATTAGTGTTTTTGCAATTGTGACGTACAGGCTAACGTTGCGATGTATTAAGTAATACTGGTTGTTGCCGATAGAGGGCGGTATTCACGGTACTTTGTCGTTTATTTACTATTGAAGAGATAAAATAGTGCGTTTTGTTGGAACTGCAAAAGAGTCGGAATTTTAACGTTACTACGCATATTGACGCGGACAGAACGTTGTTAAGCTGCCACAGGTTTCAGGATAAACGGACAGAGCGGCGTTTGGAAGCAATTAAGTCTGTGGTTAGTTTGCGATTTACAATTTTGAGTCGTTTGGTCTGCGGAGGTCCACAGTCAGTTGATTAAATCGCTTTTGTTGCACGAAAACGTGCACGTAATGATGCTGCAGGTGTGTGGAGGCTCGCATTCTCCCCTGAGACGACGTGCGGACGTTCTGTTCTGCCATGTTGACGCGACACTCGACCGTTTGAATCGATCGATCACGGTGTGCGATTAGTAATGCCTGTGACGGTGACGTCTCTTTAATAGTCGCGTCGATTGGCCTCGAACTTGTCTGCTTTACGTGTACGTGTTTTGTTAAGCGACAACAAAGTGCTGCACATGTAACTATCATTGCAGTAGATTTACTGTATTTCACAAGCAGCACAATTAAGAAAGTTTCCATCCACATATTTACTTATTCAGAACTTTTTGTAAAGTAAAAATCACACTTTTTTGTTGAAAAATTCGTGCAGGAACGTTTTTTTTCTAAAACGTCCTTATTTGGCGCCACCTGCCGGTAAAACACAGGTCTAATCTGCCCTTAATGTTTTTAGGATATGTTCTTTTTAGCAATTGCATATCCATTGAATCCTCGATAAAATCTAGCAGAATAAAAAATTAAACTGGTCTTTTTTTGTCCAAGTTAGGCTTATTTACTTTTCAAGTCAAGCTTTTATACACATAGATTTTACTATATTGAGTTAATGAAAAAACAGTAATGATAAAAACGTCCACGCGTGTGGCCAGTTTACTCCAAAAGCAAAATTAGGATAAGTTAATGCATGTTCATTTTAAACAAACTGCGAATCAGAACTGTGCAGAAGTTATGGGCCTTCACACGACTGTAATCAAGTTGCCCGAGGAATAAAATATCTGTTTTTCATTGGCGTCTAACTTAAAAGACTAACCATCGGAAGCTGTAGTGGTGGGTTTGCTTTGTAGCACCTACATGCACCGCTGGAATCCCAAAGGCATAAAATGTGGTCGGCCACAGAATGAAGACGACAATTGACTGAGAAGACAGCTCCATGAAACAAGGACCACGTGGAGATCTTAAAAAAGCAAACCCCCAAAAATCTTTAATATCATAATTTAAGACACTGAACTAAAAAGGTAACATGTTTTATTTCAACAATAGTTTCCAATTTCTTCTTTTATCTGCAGGATCGAACACAAACAGACGTCCATCTGCAAACGTGGCTCCGCAAGTTCACCTGCGTGAGCGGCGATGTTCCTGTGAGAACCTGAAAGACAAGGAGTGCGTGTACTTCTGCCACATAGGGATCGTTTGGGTCGATACGCCCAGGTACATCACTCACACACAACATTTCACACAAACACTACGCCAACGCTATGGTGGAAACCTGTGGAAAGCACATGTCTGGTTGCATTTAAGCGTGTGGTCTCATTACCGTGGTCCATGCGTGGAGACCTGAGGACAGGCCGACTGCCTTTAGTGGAAAACCACCACAGCAAACGAGTGGAGAACACAGGAAAATGTTCAAAGTTTGCAAACTGTGTAAAATGCCAAAGTTTGCATTTACAAACTTTGCAAAGTCAACTGGTTGGGTGGTTTCATAAAATTCGATAAATTCACTTGCGTCAAAAAATACGTAAAAAAAAAAGCAGATTTTTGAAAGGCCTTTTGTCCGTCAGTCAGGTCATTCCCTACGGACTCGGCTCATCCCAAAGGCGGCGGAAGCGGCACGTGGAACGTTGTGTCTGCGTCAACCCAAGAGACGCGCCGTGTCTGCGGTTTTGCTCTAACGTCAAGCAAGAGTAAGTGCCAGTTTAAAACCCAAACTATACATTGTGAGCTGTGCTAACTGTAATTCTAACTCTTTTGCAGCGTTGAAAATGGAACAGTAAAAATGCCTCATCGAAAAACATTTAAAGAACGATACAAGTCTTGATATCCTCAAAATCCCAAAAGGCTAATCCCAAAACAACCCGAAAAGAGGTGGAAATGTGCATTACCGTATTTTTCCGACTACTGTATATGGTGCAGCGGATTATATAAGGGTTTTATATTTGTCATATATAAGGCATTTTTTCAAATAATTAGACAGTTTTAGACAATAATAAGAAGAGTACGGTAAGTTTAATAGCAAGTGTACATGTCTGCTGTGAAAGGAATTACCATGTTGAGTATTGGAAATACATTTCTTTCCGAGGTAGAAAATTATTGGCCTAATTTATTGGAGACGATTCAGATTTGCAGGCACAGTATGTTTAGCGTTAAACCGGAAATAATTCTCACATATGGTTGGCATACTATGGAAAAGGAAGAAACACTCTCGGTTTGGTGTCTAGACATTTAATTGTAATGTGTAAAATTGATATTTTGTTATTAAAAATATTTATATATAATAATAACTGCCGAAGAAAATTAAAAAACTGAAAATTGTAACCATCGAGATATGTATATAAGAAAAGTATCATTTTTAAATAAATTATGTACAAAATCACATGCTCTTGTTAATTATTCTTTGAATTTCCAAATGTGTTTAATGGAAAGATATGAAAATGGATTTTGACTCAATTTATACACATAAAATATGATGGAGTGTGTGTGTGTGTGTATGTTTTCTATATACACATGTGTGCATATATAAAAAGAGAGAGTACATACAGTAAATTCACAGATTGTGAAAAGGAAATCTCACGAGAGGAGAAGCAGCAGAGCTTGTTTGTTCCATGATGCTAGAGGCTAAAGCAATTTTCTGAATAGCTGCACTTCATCCCTCGCTGTTGTTGTAATCTTTCCATGAGGTGATGTCTAAAGCTCTTCTGGTGTGAACAAAGACTGGCCAACGCTGCTTTCTCCAGCATGTTTGGAGAATCCAGCAGAACTTAAGGTGAAACGTGGGCCTGGACCGGGCTTTTATCTGGATTCATTTTTGGCATGGTTTGGAATGCTGGTTGACCTCACAGGAAGGCTTTCACAAGGAACTTCTGGAAGGAATTTGTGGTGCTGTGAGTTACTACCGGGACAAAGGAACAAACACCCTCTATTCCTGTCAGTTTTCTCCACTCCAGCTCTAACCGCAGTGTTGGCTTCAGGGAAACACCCCACACGCCAGAGGAAATCGAGTTATGGCATCACACTGTACACACAATTTTGGTGATAATGATGCCCTGGTGGCCGACAACGCAAACAATTCACTTGTTCAATTTACACACAATTGTAAGTCCAAAAGCATGCAGAAGAATTGAAGTCTAGAAAATGGCCTACAACGACGAGTGAGAGTATGAATGTATGTCCTTCTCTGTGATTGGCCCATCCAGGGTGTGCCCCGCCTTCAAGCTCAGAGTTACTTTAATTGGCTCCACCTCAAAGACTCTTCATTTGGGCTTTCTGTCGGTCCAGGATTCAAACCTGCAACCTTTGTGGCCACCAAAGTACAAATCTAGGCCACAACTCCCTCATCGATTCCCAACTGTTGAAGGAATGGCTGCATTTATGAAAAAGTCAGGACAGGAATCGGCTTAAGTGCATTTATTATGCAGGACGTCACATTTTCAGAAAGCATCCACAATCTACAGTGGAGACCAAAGCGACTGACCTTGAAATGCCCTTCTCCCGGTCGTTTTGGTCACTGAAGCAGAGAATTCTCCTAACAGCGTTCCAAATAAATACCAAGTCATCACAAGATTGTCCTAAAGCTACAGCGAGTTTCTTAAAGGATTGGCTTCGGTATTAGCTTCAGAATGAGCTCCGCGTTCTTGCTCTTCATGCGTTAGGCTCGGGTTTAAGTCTGTGTTGGCAATGAACCAACAAGCACTTTGCAAATGACAGCGAAGTTCTGTTAAGTGTTAATCAGTAGTAGATTGTGTACGATAGTCTCCCACTTAAGTACAGATATTTTCCCCTAAAACTCAGAGATGTCTTAGTTAAACATGTCGGGAGTTTTGAAAGAGACGCTTGTATCTCAGAACTGATCGTTCTTGGATTATTTCACGATTGTCCCAAAAATCTCCCCGATGGCGCTTTTAATAGTGTCATACTCCCACATTAAAGATGAACGCTTTGTTTAACGAGGTAACTTCATATCGTTGAGACCCACTGAGGTTGGGTTATTTAACGACTGGGCGTGGCCAATCTTAAGTACGCACTAATGTCCTAGGTTCAGTATGCGTATTCAAGCGGGAGGCTACTGCTATTCAATCACAACACGACACTAAACACTGATTTACTAACGAATGCCTTGATGTAAATTTGTAAAAAGCTTTTTTTTTTTTAAAAAAACATGAACTTTTGTGTTGGTATATACGATCTTTGGCTGTAAATTGGTCCTGGTTTTGCTACAAACAAGATACGTCAGATGAGCCAAGACGTCGGCATTTCTACATACTGTACAACAGACATGTATAAAACAGAACGAAAAAGAGATGATGAAAAGCCTGAACGAGTAAAATATATTACTGCGTATTTACAAATCACAAAGTCAGTATTAGCCGAGTATCACAGTATGTCAATCCCCACTTTCACTGCTGGCCTTCTCTACAGGGTTTCTGTTGGGGAAGAAGGGTTAGCTTGTCTGGAAATCTGTCTTCCGCTCCGTCTTCTCAGAATTTAGTGCTGTGGCTGAAGCTGTCTGACATGATAATGTTCTTGTAGAAGTTGTCAGAGCGCACAGAGCAGTATCCCTTCACCTTGTCCAGGACCTGGTGCACCGGGAGGATGGATGAAGACGCTTCTCCGTCACAAGGGCTGCCTTTCGGACTGCTCTGATTGGAGAAATCTTTACCTGCGAGGATGCCACGCAAACACAGTCAACACTTGGAAAACGAAGACAAAAAGTGTGATTTGAACCAGTGGTGCCCAACCTTTCATATTGTGGGGCCAAACTTGACATTGCGGTGAATTTTGCAGGCCACAACGTACATGAAGATTACGAAATCTTTTTTTTGTGTAGTCAAAATGTGAGAGAAAAATGAAAATACTTAATGGCGACCTCACCATCCGATGCAGACTTTTAGTTTTGCTTTTCAGAACCAGTTTCAGAATGCTCGGGCTTTCGATATTTTTAAATTCTCTCTTAAATTAAATTCTCTCATCGGTCTGTGATGTGAGAACGTCACCAAGGTTTTGCTCTTCATCGCTAGCAACTTTAATTCTTTGGTTCAGTAATTTGAAAAGTCCACTGGTGACAGTTTCGCATAAATTCTGCTAGAAATTATTCTCTAAATGTGTCCTTCAGAGACGCCTGAAGGTCATCTCATTGAAAGTAGTCTAATACTAGCACACAGTCATAACCTCTTCCAAATCGACCAAAATCACAGTGTCTGTGAACATAGAAACAAAAGAGCAGCTTCATGGGCCGAACGTGGCCCACGGGCCGCAGGTTAGGCATCACTGGTTCGAAGAAATAGTTTGCAAGCTGTTCAACTGGATTCAATGGTCACTGCAATCCACGTTTACACCTTTGATCCACAAACGAGAACGACTGGATGGCACAAAGGTTTGACGATTGAATCAGATTAGTTTGACTTCAAAAAGGTCTTTTCATGCCATTCCGTGGACTTCTCATGCCTTTACCTGCGGAGTCAAACTACTGTGATGGACGCATGCAGCTTCATCTTCACGTCGTGCTTCGTGCTCGAGCAGGAAAGGACGCCAGGAAATAATTGTACGCGTGTGTATATTGATTGCTGGACACGACTTTTTAGAATATAAAATAAATAGTACAAAAACAAGAAATTAGAAGTTGTTAAATCATTATGATAAGGAAACTAAATTGTACAATTATGTGCATAGTATGTACATCTTCTATAGTATGTACTTTACCTTCATTACATACTTAATAATTCCTGTATATGAGGATTAGTAGAGCTGGAGTTCGCAACAGCTAAGTAGAAGGCTTGATTCCCATAAAATTCACAAAGTTAAGTCAGTGTTTCACTGAATCTAGAACGTAATCTGCATAACGTCCATGTTCTAATTGATCATTGATGTCGTTTTACAGTAAAAACCTACATTTTATAGGTTTTAAATGTCAGAACTGCACAATAGCCGTGTTCTCAGGTTGGAAGGATGAAACTGGACAGGATTGATGAATAAAACAGACCACAGTGAACAAACATTAGTGTCAAACCGAGTGACAGTGACTTCCAGAACTAAAAGACACAGTCGCTTGGGAAGCTTCATCTAAAAAGTGTATCTGCCGCATTCTGGTAATATAAGCACGATTGTTCGTTTTAATCCCACCGTGAAATATATTCATTTTAATCCCACATATAATAACCACAAGCATCTTTTTGTGCTTTTAATGTCCTGAAAGTCACTCCACTATCCAGATTCAATCCAACAGGCGAGTATTCCATCACAGAGTCTGCTTTTCGTTATCAAGTTTGCTCATGATGCTCAAAAAGATTGTTGTCGTGAGGGAATATCACATTCATGGCCGCTGGATTGAATTCAATCTCGACAGGGGAAGCTGATCACACAGAGAGAAGCAGTGGACACGGCTTTACCTCAGGAAGTCTCTCCGTGGCATTATTGCAGCGTACTGTCTATACCACAAACATAAACACAGACACTCAGCACCACCCAGTGCGGGCACAAAGAGATCAAATAGTGGAAAACCAACAAACAAACAACACATAAATAGAAATACCCCAATCAAACATCACTAATCGTATCTCAAGTTGAAGAAATATTGAAGAAACATTGATAAACGTCATTGATAAACATCTAAATTCTATTTTTCACATACTTGTATGTACCCCGACCTTCAAATGTCCAAGATAACGAAAATCCTGAGTAACGGAATGCAATGTTGCGAAAACTTCATTTGAGTTCTGAAAAATTTTCGCTATACGAAAGGAGCACGTCTTTTTCTTACCGCTAGTATGCAGGGAGATGACGGAGTCTACGAAACGTCTAGACTCATTTAATCTTTACAGTCATTTAATCTTTACGCACAAAAAAACAGTTTGTGTTTCAGAACATTTTCAGAGATCTGGTTCCAAAATACAAAATAAGCTTGTATTCTTTTTTATACGTTTTATCTGTTAAAAATATGTTTTATTTCTCTCTCGTCTGCGTCACAAGTATTGACGAATAGAGCCACCATCTTGAAAAAAACGTCACGCAAATCTCTGAGATTTCGGTAATTGTATGAGAACGGTGAAGTCGCTTTGTCATCGTTCTTGCGAGATTACGGAAATCTCTGGGATTTGCATGACGTCATTTCATGATGGCGATAACCGTTCATGTGAGATTGCCCATATCATTATATACTGTACCATTATACTCTTTTCTGGCAAAGAGCAAACTGAACAACTGCTATGTAACATCTTTCTACTATAATTATTACCAATATTTTATCATTGATATTTTTTGCCTGAATTTACCAAGTCATGGCAAAGATTTGATAGATTACGATAGATTAGTGTAAAATTACGAAATTTTCGCGGAACAAAACGACACTCATTAATTTTGATTAATTTTGCATGTTGGGGTATTACTGTATATTTAATCACACACACGACAATTTTTTCCAGATTATAAGGCTCGGTCAACAAAAAAAAAAAATTTTTTTTAGGATTTGAATTGCGTCTTAAAAATAGTCTGAAAAATATGTCTTGGAATTGAGATAGAATGGAACTCTACTAATACTGTAGACCTCTGTGCAAGCTATTGTTCTTTTCCAACACTGATGCCAACCGTCTGTCCCAGAATTCCACGCTGGTCCTGCTCACCTGTGTGACTGTGTCGGGCGAACGGGTTCAGCGTGGCTTTGGCTTTAGACGTCCAGTTGGCCGTGGTGGAGCCGAAGGAGCTGGAGGACAGAGACTTGGCCAGGTTATCTGAACTCACTTTCTTGGTGTTGTTAGTGGCCGTTTTGCTCCAGTCTGAAAGAACATGAGACGCGTGATTTTTACAGGAACCAGTAAACGACACAGTACATACAGAGATGGAATACAGACCAGAGACAGACAGACAGACAGAGAGATGTAAAGAAAAACAGGTGGGATGAATTTGCAGAGTAACTAGATAGACAGTCAGGTATACAGAGACAGACAGACAGACAGACAGACAGACAGAAAGCTATAGACACAAACAGACAGACACAAAGATACAGATACAGACAGAAAGATACAGTATAGACACAGACAGACAGACAGACAGACAGACAGACAGACAGACAGATGCAGACAAACGGATACAGAAAGACAGACAGTTAGATACAGACAGACAAAAATATATAGATACAAACAGACAGACAGATGCAGACAAAAAGGTAGAAATACAGACAATTAGATACTGACAGACAAAAAGATATAGATACAGATACAGACACAGTCAGACACACACAGACACACACACACACACACACACACACACACACACACACACACACACACACACACACACACACACACACACACACACACACACACACACA
>MU204386.1:4589755-4606950 GCA_017309775.1 Paedocypris sp. Pulau Singkep
ACACACACACACACACACACACAGAGAGAGTCAGGAAAGACAAACAGAGAACTAGAGCGGTCAACAGTCATTCAGACAAACAAACAAACAAACAGGAACATAGACAATCAAGTTTTCAGATAGGCAGGCACAGACAGACAGACAGACAGACAGACAGACAGACGTTGGCTGAAATAGATGAGACAGAGAGACAGAAAGAGAGTGAGAGACGGACAGATGTTGCTGTTTAACATTACATTGGCATTTAAATACACAGCATTATTTTACTTGTGAATATCTGGAAAGCTCGGTTAAGTTCTTTCAAGTCCTTTACTTATGAAGAATATTTCTGTA
The DNA here is from genome assembly GCA_017309775.1 of Paedocypris sp. Pulau Singkep. Classification (NCBI taxonomy): domain Eukaryota; kingdom Metazoa; phylum Chordata; class Actinopteri; order Cypriniformes; genus Paedocypris; species Paedocypris sp. Pulau Singkep. The sequence continues at coordinate 4,590,089 of MU204386.1, forward strand.
ATGCTAAACAGCCTCCAGCTTTGAGAGTTCGCCACCTTTAATTTAATTTTAATGTCACAAAATGCTATAAAAGATATTGCTGAAATGTAAAGTAAATAAAGAGACATAGAAGGTCTGGAAGCGCAGTCACACACACATATAATTACAAAGAAACGTCATATTATAGTATAACAATAATATAATATTTTAATTAAAATTATACATAAGTCTGTTAAAACGATTCTACAGGAATTAATATGAATTATGTATTGTTGCTGGAAAAGTACTTTACCTGAATTGTCTGCCAAGCGGAACTTTCCACAGCACAAGTATCTCCTCCACTGTTTCTGCACGTTCTCTTTCAGAGCACAGTGGAACACAAAAATGAATAATCCTGTTGGAAGACGTTCATTTTAGTTTTAGAGCCTACAAGTGTTATTTATAACGTTTATTTGTTGTGGAGTACTATGTCGCCCTCTAGTGGATCACCTGCATTATTACATCATTGTCTTTAGAAGATCTAAAGGTCCGTGGTTCGATCCCGGGTTTCGGCAGTTACTTTTAGCCTTAAGATGACCTGATTTATAACTTAAATCAGATAAAAAATCTGACTGAAGGTAAAATAATACACTAACAATGATAATAATAATAACAATATCTTAATGGTAACAATACAAATTTGAAAATATAATTAAGTATTATCATAGCTAGAATATCTTCATTGAAACTTCTTCATGCCCACCCTGGGAGTCGAACCCAAGACCTTTGGTGTTGCCAAAACCACATGCAAATTAGCGTTAATTACTGCTGATTTTGGATGGTGGAAACTGACTTTGGAACTGACCCTGCAGAGAGTTGAAAATGGTGAAGAGGTACATAAAAACCAGACTGACTGGGCCCCAGGCGAAAAAGGCAAAGCCCCAGGTCATTCCCAGCAGGAAGGTCAGGCTGACCACACTGCGCAGGTTACGCAAGATCTCCTCTCGCAGCGTCCGGTTGCTCCGCTTGCCGTTGCGTCCGCAGATCTGGATCATGACCACGATGAACATGGCGACATTCATTATGAAGATCACGGAGAAGTAGCCCACACACGTCATGTAGAACACCACCTCTGAGTTAATCCAACAGCTGAAAGAAACACAAAGAAGAGATATAACAAAGAGAAATCTGACAACTAGGTAATATTTATTTAACATGATATTAATAGATTGATACATAATATAAATCGCTTGATGAAAACTTACAATTCAGATTTCTCTTGACCGTTCACATTTCTTTCATAATTCTTCTTTCCGTAAGAGTCTTTACTCACAGCCAAAACAATGCAAACAATTGCTGCAGGAATCCCTAAAATACATATCAAATACAGTAACTAAATACATAACTTTGAGAATAGGAAATATAAGAAAAATATGTATATCATTTACAATATATGTATTATTAGCACTATTAACACGCACACACACACACACACACACACACGCACACACACACACACACATACACACTGTACATCTCTTTTTAAATAAAATAAATCTAATATGAATTAAGTGAGGTGTGATGCATAAAAAAATTGTTAATCATAGTTTTAATCATAATAACAGTTTAGTAACAAACATTTTTAGCAAAATTGAATTATTTAATTTTTTGTAAAAATCGAGTTGAATTCTTAAAAAAAAAAAGAGACAATAGGATGTTAAAACCCAAAAGGGAGTACTACTTGTTTGATAGTATTATTTAATCTAAATCTGTTTGTCAATTTTTTTAATAATAAATAAACAAAATACAATTTAAAAACATTTTTTTAAATAAACATTCTGTGCTAACATGAACACATTTACAGAAACATGACAACATGACAAAATGCTTTCCCATTATCTTCAACCGCACCACTATTTTAAAGAAAATAATAAATAATAAAAAATAATTGGAAACAGTCAAAAAAAATCCATTAATCGAGAAGTAGAACCCATTATTCAACCTATTCTGAACTCACCCCATCCCACGATGCAGAACTTGAGAATGTATCGTCGTATGTAGGTGTTAAAGACCTTGACCAGGGCAATGTACATGTGTATGGACTCCAATCCCATCCAGGTAAAAGACGTCAGAAGAAAGAAGTGCAGAAAGACGGCCACGGTCACACATAACCCATCCATGTCGTACGAAGCCAGCCATCCATCCAGAAGGAACACCATGTTGAGAAAAAGCAGCGACGTGCTGAGATTCATCAGGATCTTGGACGGATAGTCTCGTCTCAGCTTCCTGCAGATTGCAGATGTGTGTTATTCAAGATAAAGTTCTTGGTTTCAAGCATCATCATGGCCAAACACTGAGCGAATACACTCACTCAAAAGCAATGTAAGTCAGCAGAGTCACGGCCGAAAAGATAGCAGACACTCCGCAGCCGATGTAGGTGATGAAGGTGAGAACTCGATTGTTCCTGGGGTCGACCTGAGCAGCAGCTCCAGAGATGTCCTACAGCAGAAGAAGAAGAAAACCACAGCTTTACCAGAAACACTAGCAGAAGACTTCATCCGAGATCTTAATTAAAATAAATAAATACAAATTGAAATGATCCATATATAACTATTTTGCCTTTGTAATATATTTGCCTTTATCTGTATTTTGTAATTCTGCTATTGGTGATAATAAAAGTGGTTTGATTTGATCTTAAAATGTGCTTTTCATAACTATTATAATAAACACTTCATGCATTGTAATTAACGTAAAGACGTTAAATATAGAACACATTTCCGTTTCTGAGTCATGAGTAGGTTCAGTTACAGTACGGCAGAAATCCGAACTATAGATGATTTTTTTGTGTGGTATTTAATGTCCTTGTTATAACATTTTTTTTGCATTTCCTGCCGTAAAACACAAAAAGTTCACCAAGTGGGACTAATAAAGTCTATCTTATCTAATTAAGGCTAATCTTAGGCTAATTCATCCAACCAATCACACGCTCACTTAACAATTGCTTGATCAAAATCTTTTGTTTGGAAACCGAATCATAATTTTGTAGAATATTCTGTTTGTAAACCAGACAGTTTGTGTTTTAAAAAAAAAAAGTGTGAATTGCTGCTTACAGCTTATATTAATCGATGCTTAGCCACTCTGAAAAACACCAGAAGAAAGCGCCCTTCTGGACCATATCTCACCATTAGAACACCAAAGTGTGTGAGGTGGTTGCACAAACACACAGTCCTGTTGCTGTTGGACTCCGGACCAAGTTCACATCCCTCGCGATTCCATCCTCCCGTGCCATCTACAACAAAGACACAGGCTTGAGATGATTACTGCTGATCCACATTTACCAGCATCTTCTCCGGCTGGAGTTCTGCTCCACTTACTTTGGAAGTCAAAATCCCAGAAAACACAAACTGGCTTTGGATCTCTCTGAAGAGAAAGAGGAAGAAGATAGAAGACTTCAGGTTTCAATGCGCTTAGGAGGAAAAAAGGCTTGACGTCAATAAATAACCTGATGCTCCAAATGGGCGATTTCTATTTTGACCGGATCCGTCAGGTTTTTGATGGTCAAGTTGCCGACGCTGCTGGCCACTACGTAGCTTTTCAAGGACAAGCCGTTGCTTTGTTGATCCTGTGAATTAAAATGATAATTAGAACCACAAAAATATGAAAACAGCTCATTAATATTAATAACAAATCTCTTATTATGCATCTTCATTTTATATTAGATAACACACCAGCGGAATAAAAGTTAGCTTTTAGTAGACGTTAAAAATGGCCAAGTACATTGAACGTGAAAATACTATTAGTCTTAAACGTGAGTAAATGCACAAGTAGTTATTCTGACATGTTATTGTGCAACGGCACTTAGGAAAACATCTAGATTGATTACCGTACCATGAAAAATCCAAAGTGCTATTGACAAAAATACCAAATGAGACGTCAATGTTTTATTGCTCCACAGCGGTTTGGGGAAAAAACGGTGCGTACATTCTAAAAGAAACATAAGCAGAAAAAAGCCGACCTGAAAGAGGCCAGTCTTGCTGAAGAACATGAAGCTTATTCTCGAGGCGCTCTCCATTTCCGCAGCGTGAAGGTTGTGCAGGAGTGTCGGAGGAAGTGTGATGACAGCTAAAGCATTCTGGGGCTCGGGGTCAAACTCGATCTGGAGAGAAAAGGACCGGTCAGAGCCGAGGACTGACATTAACTGGCAAATTCACTGGGATTTTTGTAATAAATTCAGTCTGATAATAAATTCAGTCTGAAAATATAGCTGCTAGCAGAATTGTGGGGTTCAGGGCTTTTGTTTTTTTGGCAAATGTTTGGGTGTGCGCCCAAACAAGTTATGCTTGTTTATGCTTTTTATGTATGCTTATTTATTTAATTATTTATTTATAGATGTGTGCTTGTTTATGTTCTTTCTCTGCTCTGCTGTTGCTCTTTAAAAAAAAATAGTAATAAATGTAATAAAATACGCGTCACATAACAGTTTTGCTCTTTGGCAGATGTTTGTAAAAGTACAGTATATAATGACACAGCGGACAATCTCGCATGAACCGCCATCTTTAAGTGATGTCACCCAAATCCCGGAGATTTCCGTGATCTCACGAGAGCGTTGAAGTCGCAGAGCCAGAAGTGACGTCATTAGAATGCTCGGCCCGGACTACATAAATTGTAACATCCAGTGAAAATCATGCATGTAACTGCTTTTAGCTTATGTGCTACGTAAGTTAAAGTTTCAGTTATAAAAAAAAATCTCAAATTAATTAATAAAATTAGTAATTTTTTGTGTCTTCAAATTTGCACATCTGAAAGCAGTCCATGTGAGCGCTATTCTAAAATCATCAAGACATGTCGACTATCATTCACCTGAGGGTCTGTAGTGTTCGTGGCGACAGACGCACTGATCGTGGTCCCATTAAAATCATCCGTTTTAATTGCAGATATTCCCACGGCGAGGAATTTGGATGTTATGGTCACTGAGGGTCCATCAAACTCGATCTTCTGGGCCAGCTCGTCCACTGCCTTGAGAGCTCTGAACCAAACAGAACAGTTCATTCATGATCTGTAGATGGATGAATCGAGCATCACATACGTCTCAGATGCAGCTAGCTGAGCGGTGTGTGAGCTAAGCATCACGTTGGAGATGATGGTGACCACAGTGCTGGCCAGCGTGGCGTTGATTTTTGCAATGTTCACCAGGTCCTTCACTTTGGAGACCACCTGCGCCACCTCGTCCGTAGAGAGTTCGTTATTGGTGATATCTGCGAGCTTCATGGCCACGTCGATTGCATTATCTGTTTAAATGAAGATAGACACGCTGTGACGGATGCTTGGATTTCAAGAGAATGGGTTTGGAGCAGCAAATACCTTGGGAAACTGTGATTCCCTCTATGTTGGTGCAGTTGCTGAGGTTTGGAGGACTCCAGAAGGACGTATAATTGTCTGTGCTAATTTTGCTGGAGATATGGAAGAGACAAAGCAGGTTGAGATAATAGCATGAAGAGCTATTGGTGGAAGTCGCTTACCAAGTCCTGAATGCGCTTTGCTCTTTGTAAGGGAAACATGGGACATACTGGGTGACTGTGGGTCGGGTCTCTGGCCAGCGATAGTGGAAGAAGACTTCTTGCTCGCAGTTCTCTGAAGAAATCAAACATTATCTCAATGAGGCACGTTTTTGCCAGAATTGTATTTATTACATTAATTGTATACATTGCATGCAGAGGGGACTGTATTCTCAAGTGCCCAAAAAAAAAACAAAACGTTTTTTTTGTAGATCATTTTGCATTTTTTGCACAATTAAAACTGTCCTTTTATCCATTAGTACTTATTAGTACCTTCCTGTGTTCATTTGTTAGTTTATTGATAATTAGTTAGATTCTTATTTGTTAGATTCATTTCTCGCACCAGTGTTACTCTGTTCTTCATTGTTATCTGACAATATCGGTCCATTTAAATGTTTCATTAGTAAAGATGTTTTATGTGTTAAGAGTTGTCTTATCTTGTTCATAGAACTCAATCAAATTTAATTTCAGTTTTCTATCCAAATCCACCAAGTATTTTGGAAATTTGAAATGTGTTTTAGTTCTGTAAAATGTAGCATGTGCCACACAAGGCTGTTTAATTTGTTGTTTTGCAAAATAAAAGATCCCACACCGCATTTTGGTTCATCCTCTTTTTTTTTTTTAAATCTGCTAAAATATCAACAGTGATTTGAACAATGATGAAAACACCAACCCCAAAGGTCATGAGCTTGATTCCCAAGAGAAGTGAGAAGAAAAGTGAGTTGAGTTTGAACTTGTGTAAAACTGACTCATCAAAAGTTAATTTGGCTTAATGTTACTGGCTTCATTAAAACACAAGTTCATTAAAAACAACCTATAATTGTGTTGTGAGATGTTACGGAACTGTCCAGTGCTTTATTCCATACCTAACATCTTCACAGACACACTCTGCAGAGTCAGGCCGTTTTTAAATGAAGAAGCACTTCGGAGAAAGTTCTCGATCTCCACTTCTGGCAGACTCATCTCTATGGTGTTCTCATAAACCAGCAGGGCCATGCATGTGTATCTGAGAAGATTAGAAAACAGTTCATTGATTTTATCACGTGGCAATGTAAAGTCAAATAACTGTCTGTTGGTTGCTTTACCGTGCACTTATAGCTCTTGGAAGAATGTTGTCGGTTTCAACCCTGAATAGAGAAGAGAAGAGAAATGACATTTTCAACTCTGAGTTACAAAAGTGAAATTAAAAACCCAAAAAAAGATTAAATAAAAATCGTTTACCTAATGCTATCAGCGTAAACGGCATAGGTCCAGTTCTGAAGGGTTTGATTAAACTGTGACAAAGGACGAAACATTTAAAACATATATTCAAAACTCGGGCAAAAGTATTCAACACTGTAAAATGTAAATTATAAATAAAAATTGGGATGTACTTTATACTTTTTTTTTAATTTACAACTTTGTTGTTACATATAAGTATATCTTATTTTTACAATTTATAAAACTTCAATATTTCATTAAATCTTTTTGAAACATTGCAAAATGTATTAGATCAAATGTACTTTTAAAATAAAAACACTGATCCAGTACCCATCTAGATATCACGGTCTGAACTTCGCTGCTTGTCATGTCAGCGCCACCGATCATCACAAGATTTATTCTGTAGTAAATGTCTTCTAGAAATTGAAAAGAAAATAATCATTAGAACAACCAACATCATCAACAACACATTTTTCTGAAAATTCTTCCAAGAAAAAGCACCAGCTTTTTTCCAAAGGAAATTCTGTGTTGCATGGCAGTAGTCAAAAAGATTGAACATTTGAGCAATTTCTTTCTTTGTCATTACTAATTTTACATTAAAATTTCTGAAACTAATCCGCTCATTAATATGCCAATTACCATCTATTTCCTCAAAAAACACCCGGCAGGAGATCTACTGCTATGCCACACGGCTTTCACAAGGTGGCGCTCACGTAACTGGAGTTAGTGAAGAACTACTGTATTACGCATCACTACACCATGCCAAGATTTTCTTGGGAGACTTGAGCAGAAAAATACACAAACTGAATGACAAACAGCTTCTTCATTAGAAACGCACATCTATAAATAAAAAAAAACATGAAAGTCTCCAAAGAAAGACAGATTAAACTGTCGGATTCAGAAACTACTGCATTCAATTAGAAGCCAGTACAGGAAGAGTACTGAGATTAATCTGATAATATAACTACATCTAGTCAATCACAAGGAATCACCAAACTAAAATTTGAAGTCTGATTGTTTCTTCCCTCAACTGAACAACCATTGTCCTACAGTTAGTTCGGGCAATGAATAAACTACAGTAACTCTTATTCTAAGCACTACATCTTTATTGGAAAACATACTGTTCCCGGTTGAAAGTCCACACAGACATGTAAAATGAAAGGGACCTTTACATGGGCATGAAAGCGGTTCAAGAGGTTCTGAGGTGGTTCCTCGAGTGGCACCAGGAGAACCTGCACTGACTCCTTGGACTGTGGTGAGGGAGACTGTGCTGTTAGTTGGAACAATGGTCTGGCCTTCCATCGCTGGAGACAGATCGGTTTTGCTATCTGTGGCCGTAGGGTGGACAACGAAGGCATTGTGACCATAGCTGGGCGGCTTTGCTGATTCATTCTTGGCCCAAAATGGCCACTTTGTTGGGGAATGAAGATGTTTAGTGTCCAGCAGGTCTTCACTGAGGACGTCCACTGATTTGGTGGGCTGGAGGATTTGTGAAATAGTGTGCGACGGCTTCAACCTTGTAGACGTGGAAATGTGTTGTAGGTGAGTAGCTTTGACGTTGAAGGACAAGTTTTCCGATGAGTTGAACGTCCATGCAGTTGTTTCAGCTAAAGATTGTGGTGAGCTTCTCAGTCCACTGTTGTTTTTATGAGGATTGATGGTAGAAATGTGCATTGCTTCTGATTGATCCATGAATTTGGAAGGATGAATTAAACTGGCTTCGGGTTCATTCTGGGGCGACGCTACTTCACCTCGGGAACTGATGAAAAGAGAGGGAAATATCTCACTGGATGAAATTTGAGTCTTCAAGTCAACGGCTTGAAACTTCTCAGCTTTTGAGTGGCTCAGCGATGCCAGTGTGTGGTGTTCGGGGCCAAAAATGCTGCGGGCGGTAAAACTGAATGTGGGCAATGTATCGGTCTTCTCCATTTTCCCTTTGGTGTATAAATTAATGGGTGAAGAGTGAAAATCACTCCATTCATCTATCAGGGACGAAGCTGAACCGTATGGTAATTCCGGACGACCACTGACGGAAATATGAGAAGTATGCGACAAGTGTCTACGATCAGCCTCTGACGGACTAACACGGCCTTGGCTGTTTGCGTCTCCGAAAAGGGTCTCGAGCAATCGGTTAACATGTGAAGGCTCAAGACGCACCGTCAAATCCATTGTAGACTTGCGCACAACGTCTAGAACCCTAGGAGTGGGAAAGAAGCTTAAACCAACAGATTCAGAAAGAACCAATGAGGGTAAAACCAGGTCGGTGCTGTTTTTGGCTTCCGAAATAAAGAGACTTTGGACTGAGCCGGGTGTCAAAGTGGGAAAAACATCAGTGTGCACCTGAGAAGACAACAGAAGTGGTCTGATGGCCTCCGTCATTAAGGAGTCACTTTGAACCCCAGCAGTTGACATCAGGCTTGCGTGAGAACTCAGATGCTCGATAAGAGTGGCAGCACTGTGGGCTGAATCCATAAGCAGTCCAGACACTATTCCTCCAGTTGGAAGCTGAGAGTTTATAAGTGCTGTGAGAGGATAGCTGCCCTGTGGAATGAGATGATCTATGGGGAAGAGGGTTTCATCAGGAAGATTACGTTGGGAGGTCGATGTTGAAATGGAAGCAGTCGTATCAAGGCTAATTTCAGGTTCTGACATACTCGCCTTGCTATAATCTGTCCGTGAAGGAAAAACTATGGTGGGCTCCATCAAAAAAGGTTTGGTCTTGATGGACTTTTCTACGGCAGCTGCCTGGGAGACACCCCAAGGCTCAGTGTTCGTTACCGAGAGTTTCGTTGACCACTCTGCCAAGGAAGTGCCTCTTTGATCTGAGAAGCTGGCTTGGCGATTGTGTAAATGTTCCTCACTAACTGTTGCCTGTCGAACAAGACTGGCCTTGATGACAGAGGGCACTGTGTCTAAAAACGAGGTGTTATGGGGGAGGACAGTAGCCAAGGCGTCGTCCAACGAGTAGGTGGAATCCAAGTCAAACAAACTGAACACGTCATCATCAAAGTCAATGTCGTAGAAGAATTCCTCAGAACCAAAACCTGATGGGTAATCCAACAACTCAGTGCTGGTCTTGTTGCTCTCACTCAGGACTAGTTGAGGAGCCAATGGTTTGTTCTTTCGATTACCTAACGACGCCACATGGAAAGACTCAAACTCTTCGCTCTGATCGTGATTGTTTGGTTGCTCCGGGGAATAGACTGGCTTTATGGTCGTAGAGTCTGTTTTCTTGGCGATGGAGGCCATTGTTGATGTTTCCAGCATGTGGGATTCATTTGTCAAATGTATTAGTGGATAAGCAGATGGCTTGGTCAAGTGGATGACTGGACGCTTGTGTGGTCGAGTGACAGCCGCCTCTACTCTCTTCCTCACAGGCCAGATTAGAGGTGTGGAGATGAAGCCAAGTGACGTTTTAGGGCCACGGGGAGCAGGAGCAACAAGGGGTCTCACCGGGGTGGGGTGAGTGGACGGAGGCTCTGTATGAGGTGTGAGCCGCAGGAAAGGCCACAAAAATGCTGCCCTCTTTTTCTCAGCTCCAGCTCATTTATTATGAAGTCCAGGGTTTAATAAAAAAAAAAATGAGAAGGTCAAAGCAGACTATTACTCATATTGATCACCACCATCACAAACGTACATACAGCATTTATTCAATTCATAAAGAAAAAGAAATTCACCAAAAATGACCATGAATGATGAAGAAGGCTAAATTAAAAGCACCAATTAGAAAATCCAGTGGTCAAGAGTTTGCTGAAAGCAACAGGATTATATCGTATTAGATAAACAAGTATTAGAAATTAGATAACGTATTTGAAAACAAATTAAAACTTAATCAATCGCAGAATAATTAGGAAATTTAAAAAGATTGATCAGCAGAAGGATTGATGTTGTGCACTCAAGACACTTCAGACACTCCAGCTCAGCTAAAACGTGGACAAATATAAATGGCTTGATTCATATTTTACAAAGGTCAATGATCTGAACCCTGGGAATTTTTAAACAACAAATCAACCATTTTATTTTCAATTTTATTTTCTTAGACAAACTATTATTTATTTTCAGCCCATATGAACGAAGCTTTAGTGGTGACACCACCAGCAAATCCATGACAGGTGAGACACGAGTAAAGGTTTGGCTTACCACTGGTTTTTCTGAAGGACAGAGGTGGGTTAGTAGCAGCTGCTGCTGGGAAAGCAATGGATTACATGACTTGTGACATGGTAAACGTTGGGGGAAATGAACACAAACAGAAGCTATGATTTAAACAGACAATGGTCTATGTATATACTGCCATGCTTTTGTCCAATTTCCTGTCAAATTTAGTTTATTATGAATTTACAGTTGAAAATCCAGAGAATTTGAATTGTAAAATTGACTAGGGAATGGCATTATACAGTGAAAGTGATGTCTTACCAGAGATGATGGATGCCAGGTTAGAGTGTGTTATGGTTGAAGTGGTGGGAACTAACAATGGCGCGCACACACACACACACACATACACAAAACAATGTTGAGACTAGTTAGTAGACCCTAGCAACACTACAGACTATTGCAACATGATAAAAGATACCAAATCTCTTATCACTTTGTTGTATGATATAAGATATCAGCTAATCTGTAAGGAAGGAGTTGTTATCTTACCAGAAGTCGTAGTTGTTGTGCTAGCACTAGTAGTTGGTCTGAATACAGCTATTATTGTAACACAAAACGAGTGTGCGAGGGATTAGCAAGGTTATTTAATCTCCATTAGCAGAAAACAAGCCGTAAGAAGTCTGCTTACCAGAAGTTAGAAGCATGTTAGCGGTGGAGGTGTGTGAAAGAGTACTAAGAGCTGATGGAGTAATGGATGAGTTTATTCAAATAAAAGTGAAAGATGGAGAAAAATTACACGTAGGCACAAATAATCCAACAAATTATTACAAATTATCTAACATTTTAATTATATTAACAATCTTGGTATAGCAAACCCCTATGTACAGTGTGCACACACTACTCTATGTGCATGTTTACAGTATGTGTGCTATTCTGGAAAATCTACAAAAAAAATTGTGTACTTTATTTTTATTGTATGGCGACCTTGAGGGTCTCAAAAAGCATCAAAAAATAAATGCATTACGTGCACGAAACAGCCACTAAACCATGAGACAAGCAGGTGAATGCTTACCGTGGGTTGCTGCATTAGTAGGGATGGTGTTAGTGGTGGCAATGGATCTGGTGGTAACGGTTAATGTTGCTGGTGGCAGGGTGGGAAGAAAGGCACAGGGATTTTATTTGCAAAAAGTAAATGTCAGAACAAAGGTGTGGTGATAAAAAGACAAAATTCTATCAATTACAAATAGAAATCATTCAGCTGTTTTGTAATTTTTCCATTATGAGCTACACATGTCTGCAGTCATATGATGGAGGTGATAACAACTTGATGGGAGGAAAAGTATTCAGTGAATAGATACATAAGTTATGATGGAGAAGAACATGACGGAAAAATGAAAGCTAATGACAAAAAAAAAAAAATTAACAAATTAATATGTAAGAAATAAATAATTTTTTTGGGGTCCATTTTGATTCCAATTTTGAAAATACTGCATCAATCTTTGTGCTTTGAGCATCAGTGGTTGTGCGTTAAATTCAAGTCACTTAAATGTAAGATCTAAAGGGCAGACACAAATATATTTAATAATATTTAATATAATATTTATTTTAGTGTGTAAATAAGTAGCAAGAGACTGTGAATGTGCTGAGAATACACTGGGACTGAGCTGTGTACAGTCTTTTGCATCTCATAAAACACGTAAAATCAAAATAATGCTTACCAGAACTTAATGGAATACTAGAAGCAGATGGGAATGAAAGTGTGGTAGTAAGAGCTGAAGGAGAAACAGAGGAGATGAGAGATTGGGCTATACTGAGATGTTTTAACGGATGGAAAATCATGTGATGAAAAATAAAAGTAATATGTGAATTACTATTATTACGTGTCATTATTGGTAGGTTCAAAAAAAGAAGGCGGTGTATATACACAAGCTGTATTCATAAATTCTGCTTTAGACTGACAGACAGACAAAAGAAAAAAAGACAGATAATAGAAAAAAGACAGACATAGACAAAGGTGGACAGAAAGACAAAAGAAAGTAAATAAAGAAATAGACAGACAGACTGATAGAAAAACATAGACAAAGAGAGACAGACAGACAGACAGACAGGCAGATAGATAGACAGACAGATAGACTTATCAAAATATTTAAATTCATAATAAATGAAAAATTCAATGCAATAAAAAATGCTTTGCATGGTAAAAGTAATTGTTTGGTGTTGATCATTGATTCTAACTAAAAAGACTTGTTTTGTTAAAAATGCACGAGGAAGCCCAGGTGAATGCTTACCACGGGTCGGGGCATTAGTAGGGATGGTGTTAGTGGTGGCAATGACCCTGGTGGTAACGGTTAATGTTGCTGGTGGCAGGGTGGGAAAAAGGGCAAAGAAAATTATAATACTGCAGCGCAAACAATAAGAGCACAAAAAAAAAAACAAAGATACTGTACAGTATTTTGGCAAAAAAAAAATATATCCACTGCAAAAAAATTACCCAATATATGCCTATTCCAAAAATGCCTTTTAATAAATCATCCTCATATACTATATAAACACACATCAGATAAAAAGATCAAGAGTCCGATAAAGTAGTGACTGATTATTCACAATTTAAACGAAGAAACGCGATGACCTGAAAACGCAATATTCAATCCAAGGTCCAATAATCAGTTATATTGGTTTGATTACATATTTTCTCAAAAGGAATTTTCTTCACACCAAAAAAAAAAAAACAGCAATTTTAAAAATACACAAATGTATGTCAAGTTTGACGCAACCAATCAGAGAGAGACTGACACAACGATGCTTTTAATAATGCGGTATCACTTGGCGAACAACCACGAAAGTTTCATCTTCACACAAACGTCCATGTAGCTAATTTAAATGTATGAATATAAATCCACCACGATACATGAAAGTGGACAGAACTTATCACGTAGCTATTTCATGAAACGCTTTCTCTTACCTGGGCAGCCGAGTCCTGGAGAAACACAACCTATGGATCCCGGAGGAAGAGTTGAAGTGGCAGTGCCTGCAGATTTAAAACCATTAAAAAAAATGACTTCATGAAAGTTTAAGATCTTAAAACAAGTTCAAGTTCATTTATATAGCGCTTCCACACAATTAAAAACATTTAAATATTGCTACTTTACTGTACAGTTATTTCAAGTCTAGCCATTTTTAATTAACTTTATGGTGGATTAAACCATAATTAAAACATAATTTACATTTACTTTCCATTTTTACCTCGGTAATTTATACAAAACAACAGATTTATAATGAATTCTGTAACCGGATTTTACACTTTGCCTATAAAATCCCACACTCTAGATTATTACTACAGTAAAACATATTCACATTTTGTGTTTGTGTGTGTCTATTGTATACTGTATATGTACAGTATATATGTGTGCGTGTGTGTGTGCGTGTGTGCAGTATGTCACATATTTCTCATTTCTTCTGGATTTGTGTCCACAAAATGAATTAATTTGTGACCATTTTTCAGCATTGATGGCTGGCTTGATCAGGACTGTGATGTTTCCTTCTCCACAAAAACAGACTGAAGGTTTGAAAAGCCAAATTGCACCTCGAATCTATAACATTTAAATCAAAATCTCTTAAAAGTGTTTGATGGCGGCGACTGAAATCTGAAAATCGAGAAGTTAATTATTGAAAAATAACTAAATTGCACAAAAGTGTGATGGCTTTTAGAGCCTGCGAATGACTGCAAAGCAAAGATTTGAAGATAATCTTTTCTACTTTAAATATCATATTGACAATACTAGTACGTCAAAATCATGAACTTAATTATACAGACTTTATTAAACAGTTTCTGTTTTCTTGGAAATTATAAAGTTTCTTCCTTATGACTAAAGTTTATTACCGCTTACGAAACTTTGATTTTCCTAATAGTATTATTTCCTTGAAGGTCAGAGTGTTTGACATCCCACCATCAGAACAATAATGACGGATTATGACTCAGCTCATCTTCACATTTTACATTAAAGATTTTCTTATACATATATGCAAAAAGTTCTAAGCGCAGACTCGTCCTCTGCACTTTAGCGTAAGGCCGGAGCGCTGTCTCCCACTGATCTTGTCAAAGGATGAGAGGGAACCACATGAATGAGAAGAAAGGAAGGGGAAGCATTTTAAAGCGCGCTTATTAGTGACAGCACAGTTTTGGCTGCAGGCTGGACTTCACGGGCCTCTTCACTTCATGCCGACATCACAGGCACAGCGGGACGCAACTGTAAGGAAATAGTTACGGGCGCTGGGTTACAGCGTCTTACTGTCTCCTCTGGGTTCTAGGGGTCTTTGCAAATATGAAGGTCAAAACAGCCGACTAACTGCAGAAATACAGTACCGTAATATTTGGACTATAAGGCGCACATTAAATAGGCATAAATAAAGAGCCTGGAATTGTTTACTTAATGTTTTTTCACATCTTTTTTTACATTTACATTATATTTGCTTTCAAAACGTCACAGCAATTTTATTCACATGTATTTATTACTTTAAGAGTTATTAAATTTTATAACTGATGTTCCAGTTCCAATAATCTTACCTAAAAGTACCATTCTTTGACACCTCTACCAAAGAATCGTATTGTTTGGACTGTAAGGCATAAATAATGTTTTTTTTTTTTAATTTTTCACTGCTTATATTCAAAACATCACTGTTATTTTTTTTTTTTTTTTACATTTATTTAATACTTCCAAATTGCTATTACATTTTATAACAGAGTACCAAATATTTACAAGAAATAGTACCGTATTATTGGGATTATGAGGTGCACATTAATAGGAATAATTAAGAGTCCCTGAAATGTTTTATTTCCTATTTTTTTCCACATATAAGGCCTACATTTATTTTTCACAGACTCTGTGAAATGTTACAATTTATTTCGAACTTGATGTGCACTTTTATTCAAAACATTACAGTAATTATTTTACATTTATTTAGAATGTCAAGACTGCTATTACATTTTGTACCAGAGTACCACATTTTTACAACAAGAAGTAGCGTATTATGTGGACTACTGTATAAGGGGAACATTAATCGTCATAAATAGAGTCCCTGAAATGTATTAATTAATATTTTCTTTCCACATACAATGCCTACATTTATTATTTCACAGGCTCACAGTCAGTTTTCACATTTTTCACATTCTCATATTCAAAACATCACGGTAACTATTTTACATTTATTTAATGCTTCAAGAATGCCATTACATTTAACCCCAGAGTACCACATTTTTACAAGAAATAGTACCATATTCTTGGACTATAAGGCTCATCATTAATAATTGTCTTAGATGTTTTAAATAATGTCAATGAAAACTGGAAATTCAAAAGAGCTAATTTTGGAATTTTAGTTGAGAATAATAATTGTTTTCAATTTCGTTTTATTGGCTTCCTTTGTGATAGGAAAAAAAAAACGTATTTAAAATCAATTTCCTGAGAAACTAAATGTCTATCAACAAATAATTGTTTTTTATTTTTTCCAAATCAAAGTTTTTTCCAATTCATTTGTAGCATTCTTTATAATCTGAATAAATTTCTTGTTAAAAAAATGTGTTTAGAATTAAATCCTTCAAAAACAAAGTGTATATTAAAAATGTTTTTTTAGTGTATAGTACTACTGTATATTATTTTATATTTTAACTTATTTTTTTTTGTTCTCGTACCAGATTTCGGACACAACACATTCCCTTCTCATATAAATACAATTTTATAAATAATGTTATTTTGACTGGACATTTTTCTTCAGGTAGCAATAATGCTTAAAACCGAAAGACTCCACACTTCTGTAATAAACGCTGAGCCAGTCTTTTTATGTAACACACATACGACAAACACAAACAAAAAAAAAGCATTGTGAGTGTTTGCGTGACAGCTGAAATATTAGTCATTTTAGCAGAACACTCACCCCTAGTCGAAGCAGGAAGTGTTAAATGAATGCAATTTGGGAAACAAACTGCAAAGAGAAGATGCAAAGTTAGTGGACCGGTGTAACTACACACAGCTATTAGTTCAAATCAGTGTGTGTGTGTGTGTG
>MU204386.1:4608207-4696742 GCA_017309775.1 Paedocypris sp. Pulau Singkep
TTCCGGCCGCTCGTCCAAAACTAATACAAACCAAATGTTTCCCGTGCTGCAGGATGAATGACTTTATCTGTCCTGCAGGAGAGACGTTGACTGATCAGAGGTGCCGTGGCTTTTCCAGGCGCTGATGACCCAAGCCTTGTTGGGCATCTAGAGTTTCTGGAACTAACTAAGTGGAAGAAAGTCCCCTGGCGAGGCTAGTCTTCCACCGAAACACTGGCTTCTCCACACGCTGGGAGCTGGAGGACATTTGAAAGACGGCCTTCGCTTCTTGAGACGTGTAGAAAACAAGATCCACGGGCGATGGTCAACGAAGACCCTCTTTAAAGCCATTATCACCATGTGTTTGGCATCTGGACGTCATTTACAGCTTGCGTACTATTGCGTCCTCACATGTGCCAAATGGCTTCCAAATGTGCGATTCATTTTTTGCACAAGCGGAGATGATTTTAATTGTTTGAGTGCGGCCTTCATCTGAATTCATTTGTGGCGTGGTCTTAGTCCGCAAACGTAATTGGTCGACATCGGTTTTGAACCAGTTTAGTTTGTTGGAAAAAATTCAAGAGTGCGTTTGGGATTTGAATCATGTAAAAATATTCGTGATCAGGTTCGACACTGAAAAGATTCGACTGGAACATTTCGTGTTTAAATGGTTCTCAATTGTAAAATTGGTGAATTGAACCGGTTAGATTTGTTTGGTCCAACCGAAGTCATTGAATTTTGAGTAATGCTGCAAGTAGACATTTATGTTGCCTAATTAAATTGGTCAAATTAAACGTATTTTTCACTCTAGCACTTTTTTTTTTACTTTTTTAGTTACTATTTAGATTTTTTTTATATATAGAATATACAGAATATATAGAATATACTTCCATTTCGTTGCCTTGTACCTGTACATGTGTAATGACAATAAACTTGAATCTAATCTAGAGTATTACTATATACTCTCTATATGTTACATCATTCTGCATTGCTGGGAATGCAAGAATACACTTCATCTTTACAAAACCTGTTTCTAACCTAGGAGAACCTGTCAAAACCTAGGAGAAAACTCAAGAGTAAATTCAGAATTTTGATCATCAAACTATATCCGTGATCAGTTTCAATAATGAACAGATCCGATTGGATAATCCATTGTAAATGGTACTCAACAGTATTTTCAGTTTCATTAAAAGAGAGATGAAGACAGTGACTTATTTTTAGTGATTCAGCATTCTATGGTTAATGGCTTGGCGTGAGTAGAATGATAAAAAACAACGTTGAGTTGAAGTCAGTGGTGAATGTTTCATTCGTTATGAACAGGCTTGTGCCAGATGAAGCCACCGGGGTTAATACAGGTACAAATATTTACCTGCCAAAGCATGTTTTCATCATAAAAATAGTTTGAGACGATGATGAGAACTTCAGCAAGCAATGGATCAAAGTCAGTGATTGACATATAATGGTCGAATATTGCTTGGACAAGTTTTTGAAGCCAATGCCAAACATCGTACGCTTGAACTTCTGTATTTTTCGAACTGCAAGGATTTCACGGATTTTAGCTGCGCCTTACAGTCCAAAAAATACAGTAGTTACTTGCCACATGAACATTTTTCCAACAAAACATTTAGACTACTTGAAATAAAACCTAGCTTGTAAAATGAATGCTCTAAAAACACATAAACGAATACTCACTGCAGCTAAGTGTGCTATCCGTCTGCGTCAACGACCCCGGAATAGTCCAGAAGCTGTGGTCCCAGTCCACTAGGTTGCCCGTGACATCACAGGTCAGGGTGGAAAGGTCAGCGGAGGCCATTGCATAATTCCACATTCGGAAATTGTAAATAAAACCATCCAGATTCTGATTGTTTGCCGCAACGGCGCTGGACCCCTTTCCGCCGATCTCAAAAACTCCTGGATTCTGAAAAGTGTACGACTGAGAGGTCAAGCAGGTGTTTGACCTGTAGTGACCCCCAAAGTACACAGCCACGACCCCGGAGGTCTTCTTCCAGGTCAGGCAGACAGGAGTCATGCTGGAAGTGATGTCTGCGCTGGTGATCAAGTCATTTACTGAGCAGACCGTAGAGCCGATCAGGAGCTCCATGCCTCTCGACGTCTTCTCAAAGGCCAGAATGGAAGTTCCTCCAGCATCCGAAAAGGTGAAGATGGTTTCTGTGGCCTTCTGGGTGGTGCGGGAAATATCAAAACAGATGGTGAAAGCAGTAAGGGCTGACAAAGCTGCCGAGTTTGAGACCCTTGCGACATTCTTGGTGTTGCTCGGAATTGAGACTTTCAGATTCCTCAGCGTCACTGCAACTGCAAGAACGTGGAGAAAAAGCAAATTATTATTTGATTTGGAAAAATATGTGATAATAACAATAATTAGAAACGCATGCCGGTCCTGTTTGTTATGCGTTTGCAACAATTGCACATTTCGGAAACAATACATCCTGATGAACACTTAATTCCAAATAATCATTGTTCCTTTTCCAATCCAAGAAATAACATTTGTTTTAATCAATTCTTCAGACAATTTTTATATTAAAGTGTGTGTCGGTTGTGTGTTGCAATTTTTCACATGCCACAGCGATTCCACCATGTAAGAACACCACAATTTACGCTATTAGCATTGTGTGTATATATAAACCAATGAAACAAAGGCTTGACGCTAGAAACGACCAGAGCTTGAACAATATTTAAAAATCTATTAAATAAAATTCATTCATCAACTATGTGAAAAACTACAATACAGAACATCCAAGTGTAATTTTTAATATAATATTATTTTACTATTATTTTATTATACTGCCTGATTCTATTCCGTGTACGGTATTCTCTTTTTTATGTTATTCTTGTTATGGACCATTTGTGAGTCTGAAATAAATAAATTAAAAATTTCAATATATACCTTCCCTCGGGGGATAAAAGATAAGCTAATGCCAAAAATAGGGTTTTTTTTATTTATTATTTGAAACAAATGTTAAAACTTTTAGATTTTATTTTAGTCATTATACATTGTCGGTCGCTTTGGACAAAACCATCTGCTAAATAAATGTGAAGGGAAGGATGATACTGAGCAAGTGGAAGAAAGTGGGGACCAGATATAACGGACCAGATGTGGGGATTTGAGTGTATTTTTCACGTAGAAAATGCAAAATAAATACTCCAACAAAAAAAAAAAAAAATATATATATATGTATATAAAGCATACATATCCGAAAAAAACAACATAAAAATAGCCAAAAATAAAAAAAATTCCAACTGAGGAATAAAACATACCTTGCTTGAAACCGATATGGAAGCCTTTCTTTTGAATACTAAAGTCAGAGTTAAAGGAGACCTCCATCACATTGTCACTGGAGTTGAGGGTCAGACCATTGGCCGTCAAGCCGCAAAATTTGACGTTGGCCGTGCCAGTGTTGACCACGAGGACGTCGTAGATGCAGCCTTGCGCTTCCTCCAGCTCAAAATCTAGGAAGGTGATCTGAACTATAAAGCCGGTGGGGGCCTGAATGGTCCACTTGCAGGCGTGACTGGGTGGGTAGTCGGAGGGGTAGCAGGGGGACGTAAAGGAACCCTGGGAGTCGGTGAACACCACATTGCAGTTGTTGCTAATCTGGCAGCTCTGTGCTACTGCAATTAAACAGGTCAGAATGTCACTTCGCTTTGTGAGACGGAGACGTAGACGGAAGACGGTCAAGGACAGGAGGAAATGCAGATGGCAGGAAGATTGGAGCAGATAGTGCTGGTGTTAGTACATCAACAGCGACAGACATGGCGAGTCACTGAGAACGACTCATGAAACAGCCACGAATAACTACAAATTTTCACTTTCTCTGTAGAAAACGGGAAACGCCAATGGGAACAAGCCCAGGGAGTTCCTCTCTGTTGAACATGTTCCAAGTAACTAGCCTAGCGCAACGTACACAACGCCTGCTACGCTAATTCATAAGGTCATGGAACACACTGTGATTGGCTGAAGGTTAAATGAATAATTTGCACTGGTTCCAGGGATTCGATCACCGAGACCGAGCTGACGAAATCGGACAAGATGTCAGCCGTGTAGGTTGCATCATTCCACGACTTTTGAGTTAAAAGTTGTAGCCAGTCAATCACACCACACAATTTCAGGTATCTATATTTAAGTTCCTTATGTGCTCATTCAATAAGCAATTTTGACAAGGGGACTTCGTAGTTTCATATGAAAAAGACGAAAAGCCATAGAATTCAAATTTTTTGGAAAATATCTCAAAACGACTACAAGCTAATGGTACCAGAGGTGCATGTTTTGTTCTTCTTTAGCCTTGGATTCAAGTGACATAAAGAACTTGCGGATTAAGTCGCAGTAACTCAAGAATTACACAGGTAAATATTTCTGTCCTGTTAACGTAACGTTACCAAGACAAATGTGTTGAACAAATTACAATCAAGCTTCTTGTTCTTCTAGCAATTAACTTTTTGATCAGGATCCTCCATATTTTATAGGATTCTGAATGTGTAAAAGTCAACTACACGGAAAAAAAATAAAAGATTGGACGAAAACTAAGGGAAGAAGCTTCAGGTAAAAATGAATGAAACTGTAAACAAACTTTCTGTGGGTTTCGCTTCACAATCATCTGTTCCCTATTCTTTGATTTACAACAAGCTAATAACATCCGGAAGTTTCTCCCTGTGTTGTTTATAAAAGGTAACCATTTCCTTTGACACAGTTGACTAAGTCATTAAAAGCTATATGTGTTTGCATGGGAACGTCTTGAAATACAGTCCTTGTGGTTGACGTTGAAAACCTCAGTTTGTGGCTCATGATCTGCAATAGTTCTGGGTTTCCTTTAGGTCCTCTGGCTAGCCTTAGCTCATCAAGACCCCAAATCAAGTTAGACAATGACTTCATGGACTCACACTATCTCGGCTTTGAAGAGATGGCCTCCTTTTAATAAATTATGACTTTAAGGGATTTACACCGTTTCCGAGCAAGAAACAATAAAGTGGGTGTTCTGTTATCCTGGAAACTCAATTTGAGTGATAAAAACTCATATAATTGGAATTTTTATTGAATTTGTGGGTACGTATAAATCACACACTGCGCTGGAAAAAGTCAATAATAGTTTCCTAGAGAATTTAATCTGTGCAGGACTTTTTGTTTTCTCCAGGATGAAGAATTTGAACTGTAGAGGGTTGTAGATTGTTATATCTACTGTATAGGGTTTGAATAGTTAATCAAACCCTAAAATCCCTTTATTTTTCTAGAAAAATGCAAAGCAGTTAAATAAATCAATTAAATGTCTTGATTCAATCGGTCCAAAATGTATTCTCCCTTACCTTTTTACTTTTCTCTTTTGTATATAATTTATTTCTTCTGTTTCTAGTTAATTCATTTTGAAGGGGTTGTTTGTATATTATTGTGTGCTGCGAAAAATCCAATAAACATTATATATAAAAAATATACTAGTATATAAAATTCTTGATTGTTGATACATTTTAATAGTTGTTGCACGTGTAAATATCTATAACTGCATATGATGTTGACTACTTATGAGATGACATACATTTATCTATTCTAGAGGATTAAATACCTCACCAACAACACACACACACACTTTAGTTCAGTAATATTTGGGCCTCTAAAAACAGTCAAAAACAGAACCAAATTAAAATTAGAGGTGACAGAGAATGCTGGAAATTTTAAGTTGTCCAGGAAAAACTTGACTGCTTCTGCCATCCGGCCTGGGGTTTAAACAAGCACGGAACGGATCTGCTTCTGACAAGTGGCCTTAAAGTGTTACACCGAAAGTAGTTGATCTCACTATTGGACGGAATCACGCTACGGGAACCCCCCGCTGTTTAATAGATGTGTGCAGAGCTCTTAAGAACCAGCCCCAATAAAAAGCAGAAAAGGTTAAACCCGCCATCAGGCTCGTGCGCCGCTACCTGTGTCGATTAGCCCTGATTGTTCCTTTATCACACTAAATGATACTAAACTGGGACATCACCACAACACTGATTGAATTCTTATGACCTTATTACCTGCTCCAGTCCAGTTAAAAAAAAAAAAAAAACAGAAAATAAACAGGGAGATTGAGTGAGCAAACGGTAAAGTGTGTCTGCTATCAACTCAGACATTTCAGTACCTGAAAAAGGATTTTATTCTGAAGTGTGTGTTTGTGTTTACTGCAGTTTCAAACCAGAAGACAACACTCAGCAAACCACATTCCGCAAACATCAACAGTTGAGGACAAAATTATTAGCCCCCCATTATTATTACAAAATAATAATTCTTTGCCAAGTATTTCAAAAGTGCTTTTATAGAGCCAGATAGAGCGAATAATCTTGTCCTCATGTGTAAATAATACTGTACCTTGAAATATTTATATTTATGACATTTAATAGTGATTTTTCTTTTTTACATGACTTTTACATGGCGTTGTTTGTCATTTATTTACTTACATTTAAAGCAATGAGTATAATGTGTTATTATATTGCTACTTTCCGGGTTTAATATTTAAAATATCCAGAATCGTGGTCTTGAACCGTGTAAAAAATTATTTTATAATGTTATTTTATCCAGAATCGTGCAGCTCAAGGTCCAATTTGCCCATTATGGAAAATCTGGGATAGCCTACGAGTTCTGATTTATATGTCAAGACTGTGTAAAGCATCGCATTTCCAGCAGATGTAATAAAACAAGTATAGCATCAATAATTCATGTACAATAATAAACGCAAAGTCGATTCTGTTTTAATTGGGCCAAAATTTAACTGGTACCATTGAGCTGGACCTGCCACCTAAGTATTGTAGGTTCGAATCCCGGTCTGGTGGGCTTTACAATTGAGTGTCTTGAGTTAAAGACAGAACTACGCATGAGCCCCGGGACATCTTGGCTTGAGGCTGCCCACTGCTCCGGGTTTGTGGCTGTTCACTTCCCTTTGTGTGACACTTCACATACAATTTTGATACGAACCCTTGTGGCCATGGGGACACAAAAATTCCGCTTCTTCACACTTCTGCTTTCCTAGCCATTGTCGCCTTCCTGCTTGCTCACTGCTAAAAACCAATGCCATGGTTGTGAAATTATACAAACTGATAATTTGTTCACATTTTTTTAGGTTCTATGAGTGAAAGTGGCTTTCATTATTGAGTTTAGAAATACAGTTTTATATTCTTGAAATTACACAATTTGCAAAGAAAACGCTTTGATTAATAGTATTTCCGAGCTGTTTTTTAAAAGCAAAGAGGTGTGATGATGGGATTTGAGCACGGCTGTGAAGTGGCTCAGATGAAGTGATAGTATATGGGAGAATGTAGAAAGGCGAGCTTTGAAATGTCCTTTTAGAACTGGGCCGCTTAGGAAAGATGCCAAAAGATGGAATGTCAGATACATGGCTCAGGGATGAAAGGAGCGAACAGATTAAAAACCGCCCTTTCAGCAAAGTTACATTTTGTGAAAACTTTAATCTTGAAGTGTCTCGTTTCTCTCTGGTTTACCTGTCGTCTTTGTGCCTCAGGTATGCTTTGTTCATCTGGACTGGACTAGACTGTTATATTGTTCCCATGGAATTCATTCAGACAAAAAATATTTTATTTGGTGTTCGCACCATTATTTGTATATATACGTATATACTAGGGGTGTGACGATATCTCGTGGTACGAGATCTCGCAAGATCCATTGCTTTCGCGAGATGCGATTGCATCGTGATATCACAAGAATTTGGCGGCATCTTTGCTACAGTGTGTGGAATCAAAACATTTTAAAGGATTTGTGCACGAGCGTCCTGATTTTTTTCCTTACTGTGAATTAGAAAACAAAATAAATCTAGTGCAATTTACTGGTATTTAGTAAACATAGCATTGCACACTGGCACCAAAATTGATTGCATGTATCATCACCAAACATAAAACATTAGTATGATATTACTATTATTATTACTAATATTAGTGTGATTTTTAAGATGCTGGTATAAATTGGTTGTTTTGTTGTCATGACTGGTTGGTCCGCAAGCCAGGAACGGGAGATTCGACAGTCTTGATTGGCTAATAGGCGTGTCACTCAAACGTCAGAGGGGGGGTAATAAAACGCAGGCTCCAGAGGCTTGGTAATATCTATTCGGTTAAGTTTAATTGTGCACTGCTCAATTGTATAATTGCTCAATTTTATACTACTACACTGTATAAAAAATTACCTACAATTTTTATACATTATCTAAAAAAACTCTTTATTACTCAATCAAATACTATTAATCTGCAAGTGTATTTTATAATATCAGTTTAAGACCTATTTTAAAATGTAAACAAATGCAAAAGCAAAGAAGGTTAAAAGGGGAATAAAGGAAAGACTTAAAAACACAAAATTAAAAGGAACAATAATGATAAGGGAAAAAAGAGAACACAATGAAAATGAAATACAATATATGACCAATAAAATAGACTTTGGTGTACATGTGGTTATATATATGTTTTATTGTTGAATATTATATTTACCTGAGATTGGAAGGCAAATCAGCAGCAAAGAAATTGTTAGAATTTTCTGGAACTTCCATCTCCACCACCTTCCACTGATGAACGAAATCCTGTCCAATCAAAAGTACCACGTTAACTTCAGAATATAACCACAACTCAAAATCATACAGAAAATGTTATCGCCGTTACTCTATTAAGATATATATAAAATGTAATGTTTTTTTCACAGTCAGGTTGGGAGCTGGTCTACATCACGCAAGGTTGATGATTTTCACATCTCTACCATAAATGTACATATTACTTGTATCTGTCACTTACAGTGTTTCTAATTGAGCGGAGAAATAAAAATTGACGTTGAAAAAAAAAAAAAAGATGTTGCTATTTTTTAGAAAAACAAAAAACATCAAACAGAAACCAAAAGTGCCGCATGGGGAGAAAACGTCGCAGGCGTGAACGCAAAACTCAAGGTTTTACAGAGAAACATTGTCACAACCAGCAATTACGCTGTGGACGGAAAGAGCAAACAAAGCAATAAACCTCAAATAAAAAAATATATCAAATACATTTTATTTGTCCTAGTGGGGCAATTAACCAACTCACTGCACGGAAACACTCCGGAATCTCTAGACTCGAGAACCAAACATCACTAATGAACAACACTTACACAAATATACATTCAAAGAATTTGTTTATGAAGAATTTGAATTATTGTTGTGTGTGTGTGTGTGTGTGTGCTAGAGCTAATCCAATTGTGGACCTGATGTCCAACCAATTACAGAGCGGGACACACATACAGACACATTCACTCACTCAATTTCAGTTTTCCAGACTCTCCAAAATCATGTATTTTTGAACAGTGGGAGGAAACGGGAGACCTGGAGAAAACCCATGCAAGCATCTTGTGTGTGTGTGTGTGTGTGTGTGTGTGTGTGTGTGTGTGTGTTTTAAACACTAAAAAGAACTTTTTTTTCATCCCATCTTGGCCACAAAATAGTTGTAAACAATCTAATGGCATTACCTTTATACACAAACACTTTCTCACAAACAGAAGCACAATGACTTCCTTCATGCAGCTGCAATTTGAAAGAGCTTTGAAGGTTTCAATTA
Source organism: Paedocypris sp. Pulau Singkep (assembly GCA_017309775.1). Lineage (NCBI taxonomy): Eukaryota > Metazoa > Chordata > Actinopteri > Cypriniformes > Paedocypris > Paedocypris sp. Pulau Singkep. The sequence goes on from MU204386.1 coordinate 4,617,745, forward strand.
TGTATTTGTGGCATGGAAATAATTCTTTTCCTGACAAAAATAGTGACCACAGCAATGCCAAAAGCTGTTCCCATTACATAAGGACTAATTCTCCCACGTCAGTCTCAACAGCACTGACAGATCACGGAAGCTCGGGAGGTAAACCGCTATTTACTAAACGCCACTTGGAAAAACATTTCTGGAAGCAGAAATATTCGCCAGTAGAAAGGCAGCAGTGGTGTTTCAACTGCTGTAAATGTTCAGTCTTATGTAAACTGAAAGTGTCTATTAAACATGCAGGCAAACAAAGTTTCTACCAAAAAAAAAAAATGTTTACAGTGTGTGTGTGTGTGTGTGTGTGTGTGTCTATAAATAATATACATATATTGAACTGTAACACAAACATATCGAATAAGTTAATATAATCGTATAGTAAGGCTGCCTTGTCTAGTTGCTCGGAACCAAATCACACCTGCACCTCCTAAGACTCTCAAAATCATTACGGTAATTATGGCACTCCATGTTATCCTAATGCTTTGGTTTATCCATGTTTCACTCCTCTCTGGAGCTGAGCGCTCAGGAAGATGGAATCTCCTGGGAATTTGAAGTTCTCCCCAGGGTTTGTTTGTTCTTTTTCGTTTTCTGTGAGAGGTTTTTTTTTAACTGGACACTGTCGCATACGTGCCTGCTCACTGGTCATAGTCATAGCCATTAGCTTAACACCAACAAACAAATGTATAACACAAACAAAACTTTTTAACATGTTCACACATGTGTTTTGAGACAGTTGTAACTGTGAGAAGCGCCTTACAAATGCACTGAACACAGTGAAGTGTGTGTGTGTGTGTGTGTGTGTGTGTGTGTGTGTGTGTGTGTGTGTGTGTGTGTGTGTGTGTGTGATGTTTCATTCCTGCTGGTTTTATAACACAGTTAAAAGCCTTTTAATCCACACACAGTATAATTCAGTAAGTCGAGTCCAGCGCAGTAACTGAGAAGTCAGTGAGATGTTACAGGAGAATCAGGATTTGACTTCTACAGCAATAAAACAAACTCTCACAACAAACAAGTACTTCTAAATTGGAACGTGTACCTGCACAAGTATTAAACCAGTTTGCTCCGTCCACTTCAGCATGTAAACACATTGATAATTTGATCAGTGCCTTTCGAAGAGAACCGCAGTGCTGAGTCATTCCAAACCAAACCACAAAATCTGGGCTGAAAGCATTGCCTCCACTCTCAAACCGGTTCTTGTTCCAGGAGGAACGGCCATGTCTCAGTGCTGGAGCTCTGCCCAGATGTCCCTATGCTTGCTCTCTCACAAGAAAGAGAGCGCTGTTCCAGATGCGTCCTCACGGAGAAGAGCATGTAACATGACAAAGTTGACCTTCAGCTGCCACAAACTCACATCGCGGCTTCTTAAACGTCCAATCAAAATGGGTTTGAAAGCACAAAAAACAATTCCAAAACAGTTTTACGGGGGTCTGGTACAACGCGGCGGAAACACATGTGTACGATATTTGAAGACTTCGGTGAAATGCCATTTCACCATTTTTTTTTTAAAGCAATTAAGCAACGAATAATTTTTATTAACAAGAAGCACGACTGAGAAGATGGACCAAAGAGCAACACTCTGCAGGAGTTGCATCCATTTTCTGACTCGAAATGACAAAAAAAGTGAAGCGGATTCGTTTTTTTTTTATTCACACTAGTAAAAAGAGTTTTACTGTGATTGTTTGCAAATGTTCCTTAACATTTTTAATTTTCCTAAATTTTTGAAAACTTAAAGTTTAATATCTTTTTCACTACTTCAACTCTGTAGTTTTTAATCTATCTATCTATATGTCTGTCTGTCTGTCCGTCCGTCCGTCCATTGATTCATCCATCCATCCATCCATCTGTCTGTCTGTCAGTCCGTCTGTCTGTCCGTTCGTGTATATTTATCGGTCAGACTGTCCATCTATGCATCCATCCGTTCGTCCATATATCTATCTATATTTATCGGTCTGTCTATCTATCTATCTATCCATCCGTCTATCGATCTGTCTGTCTATCTCTATCCATCTATCTATCCATCCATCTCTATTTATCTACATATCTATCTATATGTCTATATCCATCTATCTGTCCGTCCATGTATCTATGTGTCTAGTCTACTTGTCTATGCATCTATATGTCTGTCTCTGTATGTCTGTCCATCTAGGCATCTACACATCTCTGAATCTAATGATCAATCCATCCAAGTCAATTGCATCAGGGAAACTGCAGATCAAAAAATACAAGGTAAAAATGGAAATATTCTGTATTTTAATCTTAATTCTTTTCACAACAAGGGTGAACTCAAGTGAGCCATTATCCAAAGTTCGGAGAAAACAGGTTCCAGCGGGAGATGACAGCCACTAGAGATCTCATAAATTATTCTGCCTTTTGTTTAATTGGGCATTGTGCCTCTGCATTAGGATTAAAAGGATAAAAGTCTTCACTAAAACAAATGGCCAAAAAGTCCCTCCATTAAAAATAGAGTATGTTATAATGAGATTACAGTAATGCTTCATTTGATTCAACAGATAATAACATCTGCAACTATTAACATCTGCCAAAATACTGTAACTTATACAATACAGTAAAAAAAAAAAAAAAAAAAAAAAAAAAAAAAAAAAAAAAAAAAAAAAAAAAAAAAACGGTTGAACGATCCAATTGATCTTTTATTTTTTTTAAGAATTTACTTTCAAGCAACTCCAACTCAGTTTGGATTTGTATTTGATGTTGCAAAATAGAAAGGAAAAATTCAACAGAAAATATATTGAAAAAGCAACTAATCATGAACAAAACATTATTTTAGCTGATTCCACCCGAAAGCCTTACAACCTCAAGACATTTATAATTACTCAAAATCAGTTAATGATTGTGAGTAATTATACTGAAATCTATTAATGAATCTGTAAAATGTTTTTGTGAAGTCACAAGTTTAACATAAAATTCGGTTTTAAAAAGCATCATGTTGCTTCACAATCTCTGATCTTCACTTCTCATTAAGTCATTAAATCAGTCAATTTCAAATTCATGTAATACATGACATTACAGTGCATTGTTACAGTTCTTCTGAATGAATAATACAAAATACAAACAGTGCTAGAAAATATGCAAATACACAAAACTCTTCAAGCAGCATAAAGCCTCGATTCATCAACTCCATCAATGTCCTAAACCCTGAGTGTGCTGGTAAAACCAGCAAAACCATGTGTTAAAGTGTAAGTGAAAAAAATCTGAATTATCAAAAAGGTGGCTATCTCGAAATTTCTACTTTAAACAGAAAAAAACTAGCTACTTTGTTTTAATAAAAAAAAACAACAACATCGAAAAGTTTAGAATTTGTATCTGAGAGGAAACTGTAAATACTTTTATCTAAACAATCGTCTAAATAATTTGCAATTAAATTGAACTTTAAAATGATATAGTAATTACTCTAATTTTTCATTACCCACAGGTGATTCAAAACTGCGTTGAAGTATTTGTCATCCTTCCAAAGATAGTTCGACTGAAAACAATATATTAAAACAAAATATAGTTTTAATATAGTAAAACAAAGTGAACTTCGAAGTACACAAATAATGCTTTTGCCAATTATAATTTAGATGATGAAAAAACACACATAGAATATCGCGCGTCATTACGAAACACCAAGACGTATACTAAAATAGACATTTAAGAATACTTCTTTAACGTCACTAGAACGGCTAGTGTCAAAGTTCAGACGTTTCTGAGACAACATTTTACCACAAAACTAAATATAAAAATCTCCTCACGCGAGCCTTTCGACAGCGAACCGCTGAAACAATCAGAGCGATTGAGTAAAAACTACGTACGACCTCACCGTGCACCTCTAAACAAACAAAGAAACGTTTACTTACATTATTTCATTGATACTCTTCTCTTTCGCGAAGCGTTACATGTCTTCTGCAGTTTGAAGAACTTCTGAGAAGTTCGGGACACGTTCCACCTCAACCACCTTCTTCCTCGCGCCTGGGCGCATCCAACACACGAGACCAAACCGAGATGTTCTTCAAACGAGTCAAACTCCAGTTTATGGACCGATGAGGCAGACTTTAGAAAACTCTTCAGCAAGCATCAGTCTGGTTCTTAGTCGGACTGGATCTGACTGAGCCGCTGAAGGCAGTTCTTCTCCGTCCCTCTTCAGCCCCACCCTTCCCTGAGAGAAATCCCGAGGAGACCCCGAAACAAACACAAACCCCAAATCTCGCGCGTTTAACGCTTTACAAATAGCGAAAAGCGTCTTACGCGGGGAGGATAACACGTTTAACACGAGTACACGATAACACGAGTTTAGTAACAGTAAATCACACTTTCTCAGCCAGAAGCAACTCTCCGGAAAACTCTGCATTCCCTGGGAAGTGTGAATCGAACCCATGACATCATGATCAAAACCCCTTAATCTTAAAAAAAAAAAGAAAAAGTAAATAATAAACTATTTACGCGTGATATTCAGAAACTGAACTTAGGAACAATACGTAGAATTAGACTAAAAAACGTAATTGTGGGGAATTGTATTCAAACCTTTAATCAAATCTTTATTTTCCAAAATGTATACATTATTCTCATATAAAATACATTTCCCAGCGTTTGTTTGGTAGTAATCTCACATTTTGTCTTGTTCTCTCTCTTTTGCTATCTATCTCCCTCTTTTACTCTCTCTCTCTCTCTCTCTCTCTCTCTCTCTCTCTCTCTCAAACAACAATCCATTCATTTCTGTCTAATTCACTCACTCACTCAGTTTTTCTCCATTTATCAAACCAACCAACCACTCATCTCTTTCTAACTCACTCACTCTTTCCATTCATCCAAACATCCATTTCTGTCTCAACTCCATCCAACCAATACATCTGTTAAACTCACTCACTCACTCACTCTCTCCATTCATTCATTCAACCAACTACCTCAGACTCACTCACTTCATCCAACCAACCAACCAAATAACCAACCATCTCAGACTCATTCACTTCATTCAACCAACCATCCATCTAACACACCCACTCACAGTCACTCACTCTACTGTATATACAGTCGACTTCAGTTAATTGGGACACATCGAGACATGACCAATTTACCCCAATAAAGCACCACCAATTGGCTTTAAGAGTGGCTTCCCTCTTTAATGGGCACACCAATTATGCGTAGTGGACTGTATAAATAGAAGCCTTTATAATATAGATCATCGATGACTACAAAACAGCCATCTGATTAGTTTTCAACGTCAAAGAAGATCTTCCATTCGGATTGCTCAGCCAATATTTGCATATAGCTGAGATGCTTCTTCACATTCAGGTCACAGAAGAGCCGCTCTTCAGATGTCCATCCGTTCATAAGTCTTGCTGGGCTTGTAGTATTTCAGAAGTGATATGGGAAGGATTGGGACCAGCGGTATGTTGAAATCAGCGTCCCTATAGTGGTTTTGACTGTTAGTTCCTGATGTATCATGGGTGTGAGAACCAATAGGACAATAACACGGACATTTATTACGGCTCCGTTTGTATGCGCTGCATTTAGCATTCAGATTTACAGCCACGCTGACTGCTTTATCTCTTCAACACAAACTTGGCTGCGGCATAAAACAATTACCGCGCCAGAAAAGATTTGTAGGAGAACTTGAGTTGGACGCAACGACGGCTATTCACAAAATTCTCATTAATTTGACTCAAAGGCGAAGGCAAAACATGGCGAATCGAAAGGCCAATAAGCGAAGATGATCTATGTGGTGGAAAGCTGGACGACTTTACATTCCCAGCGATCAAGCAATAAACTTTTATCTGCAAGTGCCAGTGTCAATATGTTTAAAACCATTTTAAACGCTGAAGAGGATTGGAAACTGTCAAAAAAAAAAAAATAACATATGGATGCTGACAGAGAAAAGATAAAGATGAAACGATAAACGTTGCGATTGTAGATAGACTTTGTTTGGGGGAATAAATTCGCCGTGAAAGTTGCTTGGAAAATACAGGAAAGAACGGATGGAAGATTACAGATGAGGCTCATTTGCATCCACTGTGAGGGAGGAAAAGATTCAGGCAAATACAGATGTCAGCAGCGATAACGGCACAGGCCCTTTTGTTCCACCAGCGGAGGAACACAACCAACTACGTGACGCAATTCCTGAAGAAATGACCCGGTAGAGCACATGTTCTGTTCCAACATCGACAAGCAAAAATGAGAAAGTGACAACTAAAGTGATAAAAGTTGATGGAACTAATGGATAATTCAAAAAGTATAATAGATTTTAGTGATTTAAGCTGATTTTAGTAAACAAGGAATAACGGTTCCAGACTCATTTGACTATGAAACGTAATTTTTATGATGAACAACGAGCAGACGAGAAGCCGTTAAAAAGGACGAATCTCATTCAAAAAACGCTGAATGCAACAAAAACTATAGAAGTTGAAAAGCATCTTTGAAGATGATACGATAAACTGAAGACGCATGTTTAGGAAGTGAAATGACAATTTGACAATTAACAAATGGCGGGGCGAGAACGTCAACTATACTTTTGCCGGAAAAAAATAAAATAAAATCGATGAAAAAAAGTTGAGAAGGTAAAAGATTTCGTCCGCACGTTAAGATACTTAAACGGTATTTCTGCAACCTAAGAAACATTGTTTGCACAGCTCTCCCACTGAAAAACAGGAAGTGTCAAATATAATGACCCGGGTCGTTTATGCTTACAGCTTCCATTCCTGAACTCAGAGGAAACCCAATGTCACCAATTACTGACAAAAACCAACACAAAATCGAGACTAATGACCAGAACAAATGAAAAAAAGTGTGAGTTGTCAACTTCCTGTTGGTAAACGTTACACCAACACATACAATCTCATGATATGGTTATTTATTTGAGGCTTAATAGAACAGAAATCAGCAAAACAGATTGTAACAAAATTAATTAATTGTAATTGAAATAAATTGTAATCTAAACTAAGGGTAGAAAACGAAGAAGCAAGAGCGAATTAGTCAAGAACTAAATGTGTGTGATGTTCCTCCATCAGTGACACTGAGCGAAAGACGATTTCCTCCGTTGTGAACGTTGAGACAAATACAAATTCTGAAAACGAACGCACTTCGCAATCGGCGAAAGTGTCAATCGCATGCTATTGATTGGCCTTCATATGGCCGTGTAGTGGGACAGAAACAGATGTTGTAGTGAGTGACGTGGAAGTGTCTCTCTGCTCCAGCTGGGGAATGAATGGCTGAGAGAAACGTCTCTTTCTCAGTTCTTCTGGGCCAGATCACTGATAAAGCGGGTTTGGGGCAACAGCACAATGGCCTCATTCTTTGCCGGTGGTGAGCAGCTTGAGGGCCTTCTGCAGATTCTGGACGGCCGTGGTCACGTCCTCGTATTGTAGTGCACTGCCTGCGTATTTACAAAACTTCTGTGCCCGCGTGAAGTCTTCGGGCGTGAGCCGTACGTCACCTGCACAGAGGAAACCAGAGTGAATGAAATCTGTCCATCGGCTTAACACTGATCTTTAGCTAATCGCATTTTGTTGCGAGCAGGTTCACAAAAAGAGACATGACGATAAAAAGGTAGAAGTACGACAGATGTATAAAGTGCTTGAGTAACTCGTTACTCAAGCATTTTTGGCTTCTTTGTACTTTTACTGAGTATCAAAAATATAGGCAACTTTTACTCTCTACTTGACTAAATTTGTGAGTATCTGTACTCTTTACTTTACTACATTTTAATGGACACTTACCATTACTCGTTACATTGTGATTGTGCGTGACTAGTCTGCATCATTTTCTACCGCTGGTTAGTTTCTTGGGTGGATGAGGCGATATCGCCATCTGCAGGATGCGGAAGGTACTGGATGCTATTTTTTAACTTAATTAGCGGTTTCACTTTTTTGCATCTTGCCCTTCCTGACGCAATCTTCTCTATTTATCCGGGCTTGGGACCAGCACAGAAGTCACTTTTTTGCAACCCTTGTGGCTAAATATATTTATATACAGTAATCGTCACTTAAATGCAAATTAAATCTAGTTCAGAGACAACAACAAACTTTGAGACCAAATCACAATACAAAATCTGATACAAATACACAGATTATATACTCAAAAGTGTTTGCGTGACTTTAAATAATATAAATAAAATACACTAAAATATAATTAAAAAATATAAAGTAATAAATATACTGTAAATATGTAAACATATACAACAATCAGAGGAAAATAATTATAAAACAGTAATTGATATAAATAAAAAAAATGTGAAACAGATTTTTTTTGGAGGAAAACACATAAAAAATAAGTAGAAGTTGAGGCTTTATTTTATCCAAGTATTTCATGAATTGTACATTTCTAAGATGTCTGAACATACACAGGCCAGGATCAGAATAACGTGTCCTAAAGTGTCTAAATCAGATAAAGAACCAGATTCACACAGAACCTGAGAAGGAATGACACACTCATCTGGCAGCCGGTCGATTAAATTATAGAGTTCAGTCTTTTTAAGAATAATTAAGTTCAGCCATTTGCCAGGAGACATTTGAAATATCAGTCAAGAATCACAAAAGCTCTTCACCGCAATGACACTGTGAGTGACGGTTTGAGGAGAATCCAGAGAGTGGGAACAGCCAAGAGACCACCGAGCACTTCTGAGGTTTAAAAGATAGATCTTAGAAAACATGAACCTCATCTGCCCTTTAATAGAAATAATTCACCAGATCACACATGAATGCTGAACTATACCACACCAACGCTTTTTATTCCACCGTGAGCAGTAAATGACCTTGACCTTTGACCTTGGCGGTAAAGAAATCCGAGCGTGTTTATGTCGACCACAGACACTGTGGCGTGAATATTAAACTTCTCGGTCTGGATTTATTATCTCCTCAATTGGTTCACTAAATAAAACCACAGTTGTTGTAGATAAAGCTTTATTTTAAGCTGCACATTGGACACTTATGGTGGTAAGTGGCGATACTGGTGGCAGTAATATTGAGTAAAGCACAGAGCCTTTAGCTCAGACTACGGGTTCTGGATTGGTACAAGGTGAAAATGCAGTTTCAAGGTCGTATGGATGGATTAGCTTGCTGGTCTGCACATTTTTATAATCTCAGGCCTGTGAGTGAAGAACGGCAGAGAAATTATTAGTAGACTATATGAGCGTTTGAAAAATAATTATATGAAAAGGCCAAAGTATTATTATACAATTATATTATTATAATTACAAGATTGAGGACACAGAAATCTTTTCACTACAACACATTTTGTATTACAATGCAACATTTTACCGTATTTACGCGAATATAAGAACACCCCTGATTTTTAAGGGACAAAAAAAAGAAATAAAAAAAATCTATTTGTTTTGTCCGGGCTAAGTTATGTAAACATTTTTATTTAAAACTCACGTTTTTCTTTATTTAACAAATCTAACTTGTGACTCGTATCACTTCAATGTTGTTTTATTTAAAAATAATAAAACAATAATCTATTCTAGCAATCGAAACTACACCTCCCATCATGCTTTGCTGCTCATGGATTCCCATGAGCCTTTGTGCTAAATAAAGCTTACAGAGCTTGTTTTTTGTTAGACGTAAATATTAGAACAGTCACGTTATTCTCTGTGTAGCAGACAGAGCGTATTGATTGTGTTTGACTCTGGTCTTCTTTTTGAGCCGTTTTAAGTTTGCTCCGACGCTTTTGCAGCTGCTGGTGTCGCTTTCAAGCGCTAGCCCGTTAGCCTTTAGCACAGCGAACTACCGGATACAATATGGTCTGTCTGTTCAAATATTACTTATTGTTTTTCGTTTAATCTTACTTTATCCAGTGTTATTTTTTTCTGAAGTTTGTAATGTTTCTTTATTTTTGTTATTAAGCTAATAAAATCTCCAAAGCACTTCTGCTTCCAGAACCATTATTTAAAGAAATGAGCGCTTATATTTACGTGAATATATGAAATCGACTATTATAAACAACCCACAAGTTTTTGAGCCACTAAAAGTGAAAAAAAAAAAAAAAAAAAAACGAGTGCTTATATTTGCGTAAATACGGTAATTAGTTACTTTTGTTACATATTTTTGTAACAAATCTTTAGCACACACATCAAGCCCCTATGTAACACTTTGTAACAGTGCATTGTCAATATGCTCTGAATATGAAATACTTTATATTATTATACTTTATATATAAGACACTTTTCATGCTTTTTTTTGACGTTCAGATTCATTGCGTTTCATTGGAAGAGAATCGTACCTTCCTGGGTGTTGTTAAAGAGTGAAGGATCAACCACAGGCATGGTGCGTGGAACAGGCACTGGTTTGATGGGCTGTGATGCTAAAAGCAGAGAAGCAATTAAAGAAGTGAGCTATATCATCTCGTTTAATTATCTCCTCACTGATGAACTGTAATGAATGAACCCTCAAGGTGCTATATCCTATATTCCTAGAAAGCGAGGCGCTAATCACAGAAGACAGCCGCTTCCTAAGGAAAAGAGCCCCTAATGGGGAAAATGAGCCGGATTTTCTGTATTTTTACAAGGTAGAGCAGTAAAACAGGAAATCTGAAAGGGAAACACTCTACAGCTCTTTTTCAGGCCGCTCAAACAGCACAATTAACAACGGAATTTGGGCTTCATATAACACTGAAAAGTACCAAAAACATTTTTAAACATAGTATTTTCACATTCACAAGCATATTTTTAAATAAGATGACATAGGGCAGGGCAATTAATCAAAAAGTAATAAAATAAAAATCGACATTCAGTATTAATATTCAATCAAAAATTTCCAGGTCAATAATTTCAATTATGGTATTGAGCCACATTGAGCCACATGAGAGCTTCTCATTTTATACTTTTAACATGTTTGAAAATAATTTCTTTGGTTTGCAAATGAGCAAGTCGTTTATTCTTTATAGTTTTAATATTGTATTTTCATTATTTTGAAATATATTTTTTAAAGATCAACTGACAAAAACAAAAAATAAAAAAAATAAAGACAAACAATTGTTCATTAATTGTAATCGTGCTAAAATGCTCAATTTTAATTGATATTTTGATTTGAGGGCAAATGGCCCAGTGATGGCATTAATGATATTGATTCCCCAAAATCCATTCATTTGTTTTCTGAATTGCTTTCCATCATAACTCCAGTAAAGAAATATCCGAATTATGTTGCCTTTTTTTCTTTCTTATGAATAGTGTAATGCCGTAACGTCCAATACTGAAATGTAAAAAATGTAATCTATAAAAATCAACATTTTGATCAAACAAACCGTGACTGTGCAGCCGTGTCCAAAGCTGATTCGTTATTCAAACAGGAATCTTATATCGAGTCGCATGTACATTCCTACTGAATCAATGGCAGGTGTGATGAGATTAGATCTGGGTACCTTCTGGAGGCGGGATCTCGGCGGGTGTGTTGGCTGGGGCGTGGGACCCGGGGGGAATCTGGATATTACTGAAACTGGAAGATGATGGCTGGTTGGCCGGTTGATCGTGGAACGAAGGCTGGGACGGAGGAAGACCACCCTGAGAATTGTATGAACTAGAAGGCCCAGCGGCTTCTGCACCAAACTCATCGTCTAGGAAGAGAAAAGGAAAAGCATGAGTTTTGCCCTGAAAACACACTAAAACACTTTCTGACCAAACATGATGGAACACTAAATCCATTTTTTTCCCCTCGTTCCTTCAGCTGCTTCTGTTTTTCCATAACTAATGGTGGAGTAAAGACGCTGTGCCAGCGCTAATCATGCTTCTGGTTTTCTCACATTATCCCATCCAGTGGTGAAAGGACGTCTGTTCACACCAGCGCCTTCACACACAGTTATACGTGAACGCCAATAATGGAACAAATGAGTCTCTTTACCAGGCAGAAGTTTGGAGTTTACAAATTCTTTTCATAAAGTGGCTGAAAACTAAAACCTAGCAAAGTAAAAAAATAATAATAAGCATATTCCAGCTATCCCACTATATAATGGAACTGAATCAATTTTTATAATTGAATAGAGCTTTAAGAATCAGACGATTTGGACTTTTTTTTCTCCTCAGCATCTCTTGCTGATGGAATATTTTCCCTCAGATCTCTGGAAAACGTTTTGAAACCAAACCAATGGTAAGTTGAACCCTAGGACACTTCAAAAACCAGAGACGAACAAAAACAATCACATAACGCAAAAAAGCGGAACATTCCAACCGACCATAGCGGAGTTCGTCCACTTAAGATATTACAAAAATCACACATTTACGTTTCAAAAAGCCTTGAGTGGGTTTCATTACTCGAAAAAGATTGTGTTACACAGTTTAGGGGTTAGTACTTTATATTCGCCTACATCAGCATAATGTAATAACACGGTAACGCTTCAATCATGCATTCCTTCAGAAGGAAAACGTAAATGAAGCAAATCTAAAACAGATTGAGATGTTTTTTATCCCCTAAACATGATTTTTGGTGTCTTTCCATTCCCCAAACCTGTCGAGGGGTTTATTTTCATAATCCAGAGTGAAATAATAAGGGTGGGGCAAGTCCTACAAACAGTGTGTTCTTACAAAAACATGGCCTTCGTTTGGATTCTGCGGAGAGGGAATTGGTGTGTGACAGATCATGGTGATTCCTGTCTGATCATGGAGTTTCATTCTCCGAAGGTCAAAGAGCAAACAATACTTATGATATAGTTATAGAGACGACAATGAAAGAAACGTTTGGATTTACCAAGGGATAAAACGTGAGATGTTGAACACTAGATTTATTGTGGTGGATACTTTCGGTGAAAACTGAATAAAGGACTTGTGAAAATTATGATTTAAGCCGTAAATCGTCTCACACACTCTTTAAACACCTGGCAAAACTGTTTGTCAGGTTGAGTTGTGGCAGAACTGCAAGATGCAAATGGACGTACCACGACAAAAATCAGTTTGCTTCGAAAACCGACAATGAAGTCTACTTTACACATTAGTTTTCTAGGGAATCCAGAAATTATATATAAAAAAAGCATGCCAAAGAGTTTAAAGGTTTACATTGAACCACAATAATTAAGGGGTTAACCAGAGAACTACCTCAGTAAAATCTAATTCTTTATGACTTTCTAACTGACACGTTGTGACATTTTTTTTTGTTTTCTTGATGTTCTGTAAAAAAACGAATCTCTGCATTGGTCTCGGACTAAGAAAAGCGCCATATAAATGAACTTGAACTTGAATGATGTTTGTTTTTCGCAGGTTCTCAGAGTGGAAACGATACATTGTGGAACTATATTGCATAATGTGCAATTTTACTCGAATTTTAAATCTCTTCTGAAAACTCAATATTTTTCCATGGCGTTTTAACCCGATGCGCGACATTGGCTTTTACTGTTTTATCGGTTTAATTTTTGTGCGCAGCAATTTGGCCAACTTTGTAGATTTTTAGGTGCTTTATGAATAAAGTTGAAGTTGAATGCAGACAATGTGGCAGCCTGACAAACTGAACTAAATGTTTGCAGAATATTTTTTTTTTCAACTGCATAGTCCCACTGGTGTTTAGAAAATGAATTTTGGCTTAAACAACTGAAATAAGGCATTTCGGAGGTAAAGATTTCTTGTTAAAATTCATTTTTATGTCATTTTATAACAATTTTCAACATTCCTTATTTGAGCCGTTTACGACTGAAAATTCAAACAAACAACATGACTGAGTTCGGAAGTTCGGAAAAGAAGCATCCTGCAAACATCCAGGTCAGTTTGTCAGGCTGCCACATAGAGTCACTTTTTTTTATAACAACTTTTTTATAAACCTTCAGAGCAAAAAAAAAAAAAAAAAAAGCTGGCGAGAACTTGCTGGTTGTGTTCTGCATGAATCTTGTGCTGGCCAACAGAAATGGACTGCATTCAGTGTTAATCATTAACAGGATCGGAAGATTTGGGAAACACGTGAGCAGATGTTTTGATATTTTTTTTTAATGGAAAGTGAATAGCTTAGAATGATCAAGTTACAGAATGGGAAACATTTTCATAGAAAATATCTTTGATGGCAACGATAACAAACGATGAAGTGAAACAAATTTGCAGCGTGTAGCTTCTCGGTTTAAAGACCTAGTTTTACACAATTGCTACAATGATTCAGTTCTAAGTGATACTATCTGAATAGTGTTACAATGTAGTAGAACAATGTATGACATATTGATAGAAATACCTTATTTCTTTGACTTGTACTAACTTACCTTAACACCCACATTTATTCTTAAAACTTCGCTGCACACAATTATACATTTTTTGTTATTAATTTAATTATCTATGAATAAACAATATAATAATTTGTGATATGTAATTTTACAATTTTTTTTTGCATTGGTAATTTTTTTTCCCACTTTGTTTCTTTGTTTGATTTGCGAAACAATTTTTGAACCCCCCCCCCCTCCACCCCCCACCACACAGTGAAATGAACACACAGACCCGGAGCAGTGGGCAGCCTTTAGCCGTGGCATCCAGGGGGGCATGAGACGGGTCAGTGTCTCGCCGGACCGGGATTTAAACCTGAAACACTTGAGTAGCAGGTCCAACTCCCAACCACTGGACCACAAGTACTCCAGCAATAGAAAAACGCACTCATCATCACTCAGAGTGATAGAAGTCTAACCGCAATCATTTCTATTGTCAGTTACACACCACATAAACGCTCTTACATATTGCTGAAATCATTTGAGCAGAAGACCTCCTTAAATCAAGACGCTTGGTAGACAAACGTAACGATGGAAACCAGGATAACATGCTTGAATTCCACGAGGCAAAAAGAATGATATCACTTTTCTTTTGGCACTGCTGCACATCAGTAGGGAATAGCCAGGCATGAGGTCAGCACTTAACAACAGCAGCCCAGATGTTCGCAGAAGAGCCGAAGAAACGGCATTCGAAGACGACAAAACCAAGACGAATTGAACGTTTAACGCAAAACGGTTACCAGACTCAAAACCAAAGAATGGGGAAACATTCCTCTAGTGCATCTCTACTGCAGGAAGTCATGACTTCATCTGACACGAGCAGGTCAGGTCAAAAGCCGCCGCCCAGCAGATGTGGAGGGGAGGCTGATGAAACCGCATGCAAACTGGAAAAAAACTCAAGTTCATTTCAATTACCGTACCTTAACGAGAATAAAAGCACCCCCCTTTTCTTGAATTTGACGCTCAAAAACTTGGGGGGTGCTTATAATGGCTTTTATGCGTGCTAATATAAGACACTCATTTTTCCATATTTGAAGTAAAAATAAACGGAAACAAGTCGTCTAATGCTGAGTGTGCGTGTGCATCTTTACATAATGGTTCCAAGTAATGGCTTTAAATAATGGACGTGCAAATAAGCTTTTATTGTCTCATTAACAGAAATAAAAAAGCATTAGCCACGCCACGAAAATCTGCATCCAGTAAATCTGCGCTAACGGCTAGCGAGTCCATAAGCACGCGTGGGAACAGTGGTATCAAATCCCGGGGGCAAAAACAATCAAATTGCTCTGTCAAGCAAACCAAAGCTGTTCTGATATTTATGTCTGACTTTATGTCTGTCTGGCGTGCAAAGGCTCACGTGAGTGGAGTCACTAAGAGTAGTGATGTGTCGTTTGTGAAGGATTGGTTCAATAACACTATTTGCAGGCTCTGCTTCAAGAACAATCATTCACAATTTGTTCAAATGGATGTTTTTGGATAATTCGTTTGTCCGTTCACTTATCACAAGACAGCCAAGCCTAATGTAAAAAAATGAACGAATTGACTCAAAATGATTAATTCACTGTACTGTTCGAGAGTTAAAGATTAAGGTCAGTTAAAAGAATCAAACTTCCTAAGAATTAGGAGTTGGAGTTTTTATGATTAGAATATATAGATTTTTTTTAAACTGGCATTATTCAAGTAAAAACGACATTGAAGGGACACTAGCCACAAGTTAGGATTATTTAAAAAAAGCAAAAGCATTATTTTAAGCGAAAACTAACGTAATTTAACCAGAAATGTTAAAAAATGTATATTTGTATTATTTTATATACGCATGTATGTATTCTTTTTGGGAATTTTTATTTTGTGCCTGAAAAATTAGGGGGCTGCTTATATTCATGTAAATACGGTTCTTTAAATGGGGAACAATAGTTTGACACAAGTAAGTTAAGTAACAAGCTCCACTAGGGAACGAATTTAACTTGAAGGCCAAATGGCCAATATACCGAAGGTCTCCAAGGTCATGACCGAAAGGAAAAGGCCAGGGATTGTGGGACGCGTGAGCTTTCTCCTCAGGTTTTCTCCTATGAGATAAGGGTGAGGAGCTCAAAGACCGTGGAGGAACTGGTAGAGCCGGTTCTCCTCCACATTGAGGTGGCTTGGGTCTCCCAGGCCAGGACGACCCGTGGATGGACCATGTCTCCAGGCTGACTTGGGAATGCCAACGAGGAAGAGGAAAGTCTGGGAATCCCAAGTTCAAACAGATGCTCCTGTAATTTGGCCACAGATAAGAGGTGAACGGACGGTTCTGGTGTGAAACGATCACGTGCAGAAAAGATCTGTGAGAGGGTGATGTGGTCTTATCTGAGGGAAGTAACTTTTTGAGGATTTCCTCGTGACTGTGTTATCTGAGACAAAGCGTAACGTACCAAGAGAGTGAAACGCACTCCCACTTCCACACTTCCAAAAATGTTGATTGAATCCTGCTTTAATCCTGTTATTGTCCCGATGACTATGTTCGCGTTTTATGTTTTATCTTTTTATACTGTATTAAAATGTACGAGAAAATATTTGTAACTATTATTACAGTAAGATTTAATTAATATTTAGATTAATTTCTTAATTTATTCTTACATTTTGTACATTAATCTTCAATCTTTACATTAATTCCTGTCCATAGCAGTTGAAATAAATAGATTTGGTATTATTTGAGAAATCCACATTATGAAGCCTGTGTATTTTCTGTGAACCAACAAAGTAACTACGGTATGCAATCTGGATTTCACAATATTTACTGCAATAATCTTAAGGTGATATCATTCCCAAATATACGGCAATCAGCAAAAGGAATTTCAGGAATGAAATCTCACAAAATATGCGACTGTTAGACAATTTAGTATTTGACGCTGCTCACTCCTGCTGACTAGACTGTCAGAAATAGCCTCATTGCTGTAAAGCCACCCACTTGTCCATATTTAAACTTAAAAATATATTCATAATATATTCTTTTTTATTCAGTTTTTTCTTGTTTGTGTTGCTTAAAAAGTGCACATTGGATAATTAAAAATATGTCAATGTTTACAAACCCTATAACTCTAAGCACAGCATTTGGATTTTTTTTATTAAATTTTAAATCATTGTTTTTTTGTTTTTTTTTTAACAACCAATAGATTGTAGATTTAGATGATAAAACAATCCGCATTAGGGATGACGTAAAAGAAAAAACAAAAAAAGAAAGCAACTGCAATAACAAAGATTTGATTTTTAAATGATGTATTTCTCCCGTCCTCCATCAGACAGTTTGCTTTCTTTAGACGCTGTCATCTTTAGACACTGTCATCCTGTCACACTGTCTGATTGAATTATACACATTTTTCAATTTAGTTTATTATTTTCCATTTTTCCATTTATTTTATTGTTTTACTATAGATTAAACTGCTTTGGTCGCTTAAATTACGCAAATGTGGAAAAAAAAAGGGAAAGTTGGAAGCCAGACAAGCTACTTCAGTCCATCCGAGGCCTAAAAACAAACAGATCAGCCGCCACAGAATCACGTCGGCACTATTAACGGGGTGGCGACCTTGATCCGCTCTGAATGTGAGAGTAATCACGACATGAATAGCAGCGGGTGCCGAGTAGCTAGGGGAGTGTCGACTGCGAGTAGGTCATCGCCGGTGCTCAGCTCCACTTTGATAAGATGCACAATACGTTAACATTTACTGAATCCGAACACGCCAACGCCACGCAGGAAGCCACCCGGGGATCCTGAGAGGAAAGCCCTGACTAGTTTGTATTTAGTCAGGATCGTTGTTGTGCGAGAGATATAATATCAGCACGTACCATATGCTTCCCCCTCCATTCCAATAGGACCGGCCTGGGGAGTCTCGCCGTTTTTCAGGCAGTTGTGGATGTAGGCGGCTTTCCACTTTGCATACTTCCTGTGCTGGATGTTCTGCAATCAAGTCATTAGATAAGAAATACTCAATTAATGACCTTTCCACGGAACATTAAAGTCGAAGGTATCACTTTGGTGATGAGTGTATTTGGAGCTGTGTTTCATTTCGACTGCTATTTTCAGACCTGGGCTTTGTTGGTCCCCGGGGCCACGTATGGCCCTTTAGTTGACCAGCCTGACTAAGGTTCAAAATATAATGATAAAATGTGTTTTTTATTTATTACCGCAAAGGTCTTAAACTGCCCTGGATTTTTATTGAAGTAAAGAAAAACAAAAAAAAAAAGTAGGAAAAAAAAAAACGTAGGAATTAGGGGTTAAAATGAAAATTGAACCAATGAATAATTAAACTTAGAGGAAGAGCAAAAACAAAAATCACATAAAAAACAAACAAACAATGAACACTATGGACAATAACACATAATATAATACGTGTTTCATAATATACACTCATTGCAGAGAAATACAATTAATATTTTGCAGGTTTTCAGTCTTCAGCAAAAATAGTTGTTTAAATATGAAATAAACAAATAAATAATAAATAACCTCTGAATTAAGCCGTCACATGGGGTATTCACAAAAAACTAAATAAAAGTTGCATATTAAATTAATTTTCAAAAACTAATCATTAGTAGTGGATTACGCCACTAAAAAAAAAAAAAAAATATTTAGATCATGATAATTAATAATTAAAATACAATTTGGATTGCGAGTAATTAAACATTCCAAAATAATTAGTATATAATAGAATTTGTATTCCAAAATAAGCTTTATTATGTTTCATTATCCTGTAAAATACTGCAACGTCTGTAAAATTCCATAAGGAATATGTTAAAAAATTGATAATAATCACATCTTTCAAAACCTTGTGATTACAAAATATATATTTTTTTGTATAATGCCCTTTCGCTGTGTTATGTTCATATAAGGCGAACTTCAGAGCCTTAAATTAAGGGCAAGGCTTGCTGTAATTGGCTCGAACTCCCTGTGACCCAGAAATTGAAAAAAGTGCTTATTATGGATGGATGGGCTATTAATATTGAAATTGGACTATAACTTATTATTAACAAAAACAGCTCATTAACAAAATGGACATGGGAAATTTCTCCTAAACTGAAATCCTTTAAAAAAAAAAGCTGACAAACTCCTTAAAAGTCTTTAGACGTTGACCTCCATTCTCCGAGACTTCTTTATTTTATAAAATAAAAAAAAGCGCTCTTTCCTCAAGTAACCCAATATGTGTCAAAGACAGTAATGGAGGATTCTGAAAGCTCATTGTATGAGTTCCTGTTACACTAAAAAAGGCAAGACTGTTGAGCCAGTCGCTCCAATGAAGTCTGGCAGTAGGGAAAAGGCCGGCCCTGAGGGACACAACAGCTCAATGAGACATTGTCCATCTTCGGACACAGTCATTAGCCCTCGGTATGAAAGGCTCTGGTGGTGACCAGTTGAGTGGGATTACCAGCACTTTCCAGCCCGTGTAGACCCAGACTGGTGGACTCCGCACTTTCCCAGTCGATTCCACATGTTTTCCCAGCATTTTTTGCATGTGAGCTGGAGGACATGTCTAATGAAGGAAGCACCGGGCTCCACTAGACACTTTCGTGGGCAGGGTTGTGCGTCCGTGTCTAACCAAACTTACGGCCCTGACCTATGCTTATATTTTGGTGCGGACTTCCTGTAGTGGTTCTCAAACTTTTTTTGTCGCGCGTCCCTTTAAATCTATGGAAAAAAACTGGCCCTCGTCACACACAAGAAAGAAAAACAATTCACCTCAGACTACCAAATAATTTCACTACGACTTTAAAATAAAAAAGCACAATTTGTTCATATGTGAATTTGTGAAACTAGTGAACAACCTACAGTGAAAAAAAAACACCTGCATAATTTGAAATTTGTCAAATAATGTTTCGTCATATTTTCTGCATTTAACTTTTAAATAGCCTGCATTTTCTCTTTCCTTTTATAGGATAAGAGTGAAAATTCATATCACGATATTTTCTAGTGTCCAGACTGTATTGGTATTATATCCTGGTATTGGAGGGGTGGACATTACATTTTATTAGTCCTTGATTACATTATTTGTGCACAAAATCTGTATTGTAACTTTATTTAAAGTTTATTTTGTTTAAATTAGATGCAGGGGGTAACCTGGATAAGCATCTGCCATTTTGGAATACAGAATGTCTTTTAAAAGTAGTAGCTCTGGCGTTTATTCGAAAAAATGAGAGAGAGACAGACAGAGAGAGAGAGACAGACAGAGAGATTGAGAGACTGACAGACAGACAGAGAGAGAAAGTGACAGACAGAGACAGAAAGAGAGAGTTTGCGTTGACACGCTTTCTTTTTTTTCTTTCTTCTCTAGTGATGTGTCGTTCGTGATTGATGCGTTCAAAATGAGCGAATGTTTTAAATGACTGGGGACCAACGAGAAGAATCATTCGCAGTTTCACGTCACGTCATTGCACTTATCACGTGACAGCCGAGCGAGAGCGCCGTATTCTGTAAAAACGAAAACATTTTACAAATGACTCCAAATGAATCGTTCACTTTACTGTTTACTTTACTGAGAGTTAAAGTTCAGTATCAGATAAAAGAATCAAACTTCACATTCCTAATCTCCAACTCTACGTCTTTTGCTGGTTTACTGTTTTTTTCCCTCTGATGGTCCGAGCCGTGTGCTGTACACAACTAGGCATCCCTGTCGAGACTCACCTCATCTGATAACTCGCCAAACACGGTCAAAACGTCTATCAGGAGACTTGATGTGTAGAAGGACTTGATCATATTTCTGTAATTAAAATGAGCAAGAATTAGACGGCTGACAGTGACAACAGTCAGAAATATGGGACTGTTGGCGTCCGTTTCGCACATGAACTCACTTTAACTTAATAAGCAGAAAGAAGGGCAAAAAATTCAATTTTTCCCACATTTATTTCATTCCAAATGTGCCCGAAAAAAGGTTTGACATATGAACCCCAACTAAAGTAGCCCTGGTCAAATTTACTTTTAAGAAACTGTTCACAGATCATATTAAAGTAACTGCGCAAATAAAATAAAAATCAATCTAAACAAGGAATGCAGATCATTCGAAACGCTGCTTAATTAGGACAAATTTATCCTGATATATGGTCACAATCTAAACAGAAAAACTTGACAAGTCACTTTGTCAAGCTGCTAATAAAAACTTTGCAATAGAGTTAGTCAAAATGTATAAAAAAAAAAAAAACAGATTGTATATTCTGTATATTGTATATTAACTTCAGATTTTAGTATTCAAAGACAACCCTTGGCTGTCTAGAAAACAAAAGTTTCATTCATGCATTTATTATTCATAATAATTTTTCAAGTGTTAAAAAAAACGTTATTTTTTTTATTTGTTATATATGATTTACTATTATTATTTTCCAAATTCTCATTTATTATTGTTTAATATAACTTTCATGTTACAGTATATAATCATAATTTTAAAAGATTACTGCCAATACGAGATTGTGGATCAGCTAAAAAAAAGCTAAAATACTTGTGTTAGTAGTATATTAAAATATTATACAAGTCAAAATATTTAAATATTCCAAATATGACATATCTGATGAGCCGAGGCCTGAACTACAGTCAGGTATGAAATCCACCGGACGAAACACCCGGACTTCACAGTTAATAACGTCACTGTCCACAACAGCTTCATTATTCTGCCATGACCTGTAACTTTACACCGGACTGTTCCGCGCCGTCTGTACAGAGCCAGCTTTGTGGCTAATTTTAGTCTTCTGAACTCAGACTAAAATTCAGAAGACTCGCTCTGTGTGCAACAGTGACCGCAAAATTAGTCAGTCCTAATAATAAGTGCTTGTAATTAAAGTCTTACTTGTGGAAATGTTCCGATCGATCTTCATTGTCGGCATACAGGAACATTTTCAGAGCGTAATTCTCAATATGGGCATTGCCGACGATTTCTTGAGAGATGGATTCATTGTCACCAAGTTCCTTTTTCATCTAGAAAAAAAGACAACAACACACAAGAATAAGTCAAGTCTGTTACAAAAGCTTTAGTTTGAGTACTAAAATGTATTTTATAATAGAATAAATATACAGTACTGTCAAAAAAAAAAAAACATTTCTGAGCATAGGCGTGAAAATTAAAATATACATTTATCGTTACTTTTTTTTTTACTTTAAAACATTTCAACGCCTTGTTAAACTTTGAATGCATTATATAGAATGAATACATGAATGCAATGGTCAAAAAAAATAAGTCATCAAGGAACCAGGCATTACTAATCGCACTCCGCAAAAATAGCGTCAAACAATAAATGCTAAAAACACACTTGTCGTCTCAGGTAAGTTTTTATTTGCAACTATAACACCTTATTGTAATTACTAAGCCAGTCACACACTTATTACACACAGCGCCACTGAGAGGTTGAATGAAGGAGCAACCTGCTAAGTAAAACAAATAAAATAAAACAGACAATCTGAGGAAAAAAATGTGTGAATTGTTGCGATAAACCACAGATTTTGAAGAATTAATCTGTTACATATTACTTTTTTTAACCCAACATTTCCATTAAAGTAGCAAGTACCACTGACGGTTGTGTTTCCATAGGATGACTCATTCATTCCTGAAATGCATCAGCTGCTTTGATTGCGCTCAAGAAGCTAGCATGATTAGCGCTAGATTGCTAAATAGGGTCCCGGCGGAGAGCAGCCCACGCGCATTCACCCGGCCATTATGAACATCCATTCAGTAGCACTCCAATGACTTTAAATCCTTATTACACACAGGAAACCAGTAACAATCGCAATATATGTGATGTCATTCCTCGCCATATTCATCTTAAGAATCATTGCCAACTCGCCAACTAAATGTGCCTTTCACTGGTCTGAGATTGGTTTCACCATTACGTATTGTGCCATTGTCCACACATCCACAGCGAGAATTTAATAGAAGGAAATGGAGAAATGTTGCTAGATTCTAAAAAAAAATATCTACGTTTAGAGGTCCAGCATTGAAAATTTAACACGGAGGTCAGGAATCTTTTTGGCTAAGAGAGCCAATAACAATCCAATGGCATAGCAATATATTTTATGATATAAATATATTAAATAATATATATTTATTTATAAAACAAATGTTGTTTTATTGCTAATGGAGTAATTTTTCTGATGAAGTTGTCAAAATGTATTTCTAAATGTGTTTTTTAGCGCAAAAAGAGAAAGAATGGTGAAAAGTCATTCCACAAGGTCGAATCGATGTGCAAAAAAAGTTCAAAATTTGATTTGCGATTCGGGAAGTCGATTTGGAGAGAGTTTAAACCGAACATCCATCAATCAGCAAATTTGACCAAGACGAGTAAAGTCCACGCCAATTTCACTGACGCCGATTGGTGGGTTCTATCACCTCTCAAACCGATCTCACAAAATCTCCCTCGCAAGAGTTTGAATTTTGTCCGTTTCTGTGAATCAAAGCATATGAAACGCATTTGCGTTTGTAATCAAATAATCAAATCCAATGACAACTTTTTTTAATTTTGTTGGGGATATTGAACCATAGCAAATAAAAGCATGGGAGCGAATTACGAGCGCACATTTGCTGCCAGCTCTAAACTTTAGGTTTATTAGTTTAGCTTGTTATCGATTATAATTGGCTGTATAAATCAACTACACATTGACTGAGGCACATGCTTTGAAATTATACGCACTTAATTTTTTTATAAATTCTTATTTAAATGATCAATCTAACCTTGAGTAGACTATGAAATTGAATCCAACAAAAACAGAGAAGAGGAAGCCCGTTCAGTAGAGTGCTAATGTGATCGAGTCCTGTCCCTAGAAAGAGCCACATCTGGCCCCAGAGCCGGAGGTTCCCGACCCCATGGTTTAACATAACTGATGTCAAACTGAACAGCAGCTTTCCACGTATTGGCAGCCGTATTTATAATCCTAAACCGTGTTTCACGTAGACATCAATGACCTGGTCTTTATTTAGAATCTGTCGGGGCCAACACCCAAACGCCAAAACTTTAGCTAGACTCGGCCTTCCTCTCTGTGATGTTACAGTCTGCTGGAGAGACTCATGTTTCCTTGTAAAATCAGCAAAGCAAATACAACTGCTTACATTTCAACAGGTGGAACCGGGTATTTCAATAGACTTACTGTTAGCCATTTGATGAACTTTTTACCTATTTTGCGCAAAAAAAAAACGTGCGCGGTGCAAAGCTCAACAGAGGAAAGTGTAAAAACGTTCAAATCGTGTGCGGAAATATACGATTGAGTGGTAAAAGCTCTGAAATGTAATTTGTTAAAAAAACAAAAACCCTTGAAACTAGATCTCGTCTGTGCACACACACTCCTTGGGGTTTGAAATCCCCGAGGGAAACAAAAGAACACTGGAGCCGTTTTGCACTGTAGGCCAGTGTTCCTCGTGGAAGCTGTACAGTAAAAAAAAAAAAAAAAAAAAAAAGCTGTGCTGAAAAAAAAACGGTAGGTAGCACAAAATCGCTGATATTTCCAGACAGGTAAGACAGACAGGTAACGCGGTCATATTTTGGACCTTCTCTTGGCTAGTGCATCAGATAAAACAATACTGATACATATTAAAGTCGTATAAATGTGGTTTCCACAGTGGCTTTCCAAAAGTCGCTCGGCTTCAAACATTGTTGTGACAACATTAGAAAGCATGTGAGCGTTGTCTTCCTGTCTGACACATCATGAAATCAATTTACAAAATGCTACATTTGTAAAGACTTTGAAGTCTGCTGCACTTACAATGTTGCAGATCATTTAGATACTTTTGGGGACAAAAAAAAACCCTTCTTGTCTTTTTTGGCGAGAAGCCAAACATATACCTGCTGGTTTTCATGATAAATCTGAGAAGTGTTCGTTTTTTATCTGGAACAGACATTCGCCCTTCCTGTTTTGGATGGTACCATTGTGATGCTACCAAGGATGTGTGTGATTTCATTGGTTGAATCCGTCAGTCAACAGTTCCGCAGATTTGTTTTGTATTTTTCAGACTTTAGAAGCACACCATCAATTTTATAGGCTTAAAACAAGACTGTTGTCGATTATCAAGCACATGAAGCAAAATAAATATTTAAAAAAAAAGAAAACAAACGATTGAATCAGATTATAAAACACAATTTTCTTTACAATAAGAAAAGATTGTAAAGGAAACAGAATATACAGTACTTGCTCCCTCCTTCAGCGAAAACTTTGTTTGTTTGTGTGTGTGTGTGTGTGTGTGTGTGTGTGTGTGTGTGTGTGTGCGCACGCTGTACCTTTCTCCACTTTAGGAACATTTGATTTACAATGATCAATAATGTTTGACAATGGAAAATGTTTGACAGTCCTACACATATAGTGTCTTGTGGTCTTATACATAAAACGTTTGGCAGTCGAAAAACAAAACAAAACAAAAATCACGTGTATACATATTAGAGTAATCAATTATAAGTTTTATAATTTGCCCATTGCAATATTTATTGCAATAAAGTCCATCTATCCTAATTCACGTTATAAGTTATATTATATTGATATTACAGTTTTTTTGTTTTCATTTGTGGCTTTTAATATTCAAATTTAGTAGGTGCCACTAATATTTAGGATGTATGCGTTCAATTGAATTTCTTACGCTATGTCGTTCGCTAAATCAGAACAAAACATTGTTTTAAGTGGGACATACGTTTTTCCAAAACAGGACATTTCAAGGACACAGAGAATAATTATCAGACATGACATTTATAGCATTTTTAAAGCGCAAAAAACACTCCCCTGAAGGCCAAAAGAATGATGCTACTCAAGCTTGAAAGTTTTGTCCACGATCTAATAATAACTGTCTCGGAGCGTTTTCCCCTTTAAAGGCTGAGAATCTTCTTTTCATGGTTTGGGTGAAGGGTGTTAAAAACAGAACTTGCTTTGCTTTATGCGTCGGCCCTTTTGCCCACCAGGATCTGGCTCTCCAAGAACCGCTGCTTCCTGTGTCTGTGACATTTAATGAACTGAGGCAACAGTAAAGTGAACTCCATACAGCGCAGGCTCTCTCCTCTCCTCTAATTGGCTCAGAAATGTCCGTAACGGTGCTGGAGCTTTTCTTCAGCTTCCTGTTCCCCTCGTGAAGAGACCCTATAAACTCAGGCATTTGAACGCTGATGGAACACATTGGCCTTGGTACCCGAGGTCGCACATCACATTTTGAATTACGGTTGCAGAATTAACAAAATGTCACATTGCAACTGTAGCAGGAAATAAAATTGTCATTTAAACGGTCAGATGTCTTGGCTAATGGACAGTAAACACAGTTGGTTCTGATAATGCTCATTAGGGGTTCATAAAAGAAATAAAATACCTAGATTTGAAAGCGATGAAAACAATATGTTTTGACACTAAAATGTAGCTGTAAGCAGTAATTGGGTTCCAATCTTATAGATATATATGATGTATATATTTCTTTAAATATGCATTATACATCATCCCTTTTTTTCCAAAATTAGCTGCTCAAAAGCGTTGGGGGAGCTTATATTCCAATTTATGCACATATTTCTAAAAATGTGCGTAAATATAAGCGCCTCTTTTTGTGCTTAAATTAATGTAATTACGGTGTATAAACATGGCAAATTGCTGACATTCAGCTTGAACCTCCTTTTTCGCCAATATTAAAATTGTTACTGTACAATACAGGGTTTAAGTATTAATAGAGGAAAAAATATATTTTTCATTCTTCTGGTATTTAGGAATATTTTCAGAAGATGTGAACTACAATAAAGTAAAACCCCTAATTAAACAATAACATTGAAATAAATTGTGCACAAGACAATGCAGCTGAAGCTCAAGTTAGCGAATTTAAGGCCTGTCGGCATGTTGTCCTTCAAACTGTCGGCTCTTTTTCTGAACCGCATTTTCCATTTCTTCATCAAAGGGAACAAATCCCAACAACTGTGTTGGCCAACTCAATCACACTCTCTCTCACACCGTTGAGAAATCCAAAAGGGAGTAAACCGGAGACCCAGAGGAAACCCACGCAAGCACAGTGTGAACATCAGAGACTGTGTATCAAGATTCCAACATTGTGAATGTTGAAACTGAAACACCTCGACCGGAACTCAAGCTTGAGTCTGGAATGGATCCTACTTCTGTGAGGCCAGATCAATACGCCACCCAGCCGCTTAAATGCGCTAAATAATTGTTCTGAATGAGGTTTAATGAAGATCATCAGTACTCACCATTTCTAACTGGTCCATTAGTTTCACAAGAAATTTCCGGCACTCTGGAGTTTTGCTGTCTATTTTCATTCCCGTTTGCATGGCGTAGAGCCGACCTAAAACAGGGCGAAGAATTAGAATGTGTTACAAAACAGATTCAATCTAATGATGTGCTGATGGATTTTTCCACATTATTAAGCCGCAGCGGACTAATTTGAAGCACAGTACAAATCTCGTTTAAAACAATACACAATAGTGATGCCGCGCTCAAGAAAGACATGAAAAGAAAGGCAACACAGCACGTGCCAACCACTGGAACGCTTGAGACAGGAAGGCCAGAAGAAACAAACGCTATTTTGCTAAGCGGCTAATCAGAAGATCACAGCTAAACGCTTTGAATGTGGAAAAAAAACACAGAAAGCACATGAATAAAACTAATATTTCTGACCCATTGTAATAAAAAGGGATGGAATTACACGCCACCAACGATGAGCAAAGCAAGACCAGGAGAGGCGAGTGAACAGGAAGTGGAAGTGTGTTCATTCCAAATCAAGGACAAGATCGCAAACAATTCCTAGCTCATCAACTTAAGAGCAAACGTTATAAAAGACGTTATATAAAAGGCGGTAAACTCAGATCCTCAGGGATGTTCTTCACTAATGATGAGATCTTCTTCCACCAATTTCAAATCTCACCTGCGCAAACTTCCACCATCCCAAAGGAAATTAAAAGCAAAGCCCAAACAAGCTCTAACCGCTTATTAGCGTGATGGGGGCGGGGCAACATTAGCCAAAATCTTGCGGTTATTGTGGAAAAAAGTACTGAAAGAAGTATTAAACTGGGATTTCATGCTTGTTCCACAAAACAAAATGAAAAACCATTGAAAAATAAAAATATATACAGTATATAATTTGGGTTAAATTTCCTTTAACAAAAAAAACATTCAGATGACACTTTGTCGCTAAAAAGGTTGATAATGTGTGTATTCTCACAACAATCAAAAGAAGATTCTTTCATAAATGTCATACATTTTCTCAACCACTTTTCTTTTTCTGGGACACGAGGAGTTTGGAGCACATCTGGACTTGAAGGCGGACACAACATGGCCAACCAATCACAGAGCGAGACACATTCGGGAACACACTCACTCACACCTATTAACAATTAGATTTTTTCGAACGCCAATGCTCCAGATAAATGCTTTTGGATTGTGACAAGCCGCAGACCTGCAGGTTTAATTAATATTGTTTTTGAAAAATAAAATATCCCATTTCTCATACACTTCAGAAGGACCTTGATTTTTTTGAAAAACTGATTGAGATCAAATTTAACATTCCAATTCCAATCACTGGAATTTCTTTCATGAGACCAAAATTAATTTCACGGCATTCGGCAAAAACGTTTTAAGAAGGTTTCTATCCTCTTTCATGAGCCCTAATTACGAAGATCTGATATCCAATAAAACAGATCCCAACGTGCCCACAAAGTCCTTCTTTGTCACAGAACTTCACCCAATCGGCTCGACGTCCAGTTTTCTCTTCTGAAACAACGCACAAAACACTGCGGCCATTCACAGACTCACAAACCAAGAGTCTTGCGGTCATTTATATGGTTTGCATTTATATAGTTTTGGTCATCTTTATAGTAAATGCGTTTGTAAAACTTTGGGGAAACTGCTTTTCTTCTCAGGCGTCACCTAAAAACCCAAAACCACATTACATTCATCATCACAAGATTCTTTCAAAGAACATCACGATACACCAGACGCCCATAATGGCAGACGTCAACCCTGACGTTTGACGGACGATAGCCAGCGTGACTGGACGGAGTATTTCACTGACATCTGCAGTGAGGACACAATTGTATATTCAGGAATTTCGGCCCGCGCACTCCGAGTCTCTACTACAAGGATGTTATTATGGTCTGAAGACTGGCCGTGGTCCAGCCAGAAGGAAGGAAAACAGTGTCAGAGAGGCTCTTTTCTATAGGTTGACAGCACGGCACCAATCACAGAACTGGAACTCTGTCAAGAAGACAGAACGCAGAGCAGTGAACAATTCTCACAAACGCTTTCTCGCATTAACCTGTCGTGGTGCCATCGCTGCTATTATGCAATGAAAATTCCAGTACGTCAAACTCCTCCCATCTCGAAACTTTACCGACCTAGATACCGTATTTACGCAAATATAAACACACGTTTTTTTCCAATTTTAGTGGCTCAAAAACTTGGAGGGTGGTTATAATCATCGATTTCAAATATGTACGTATAATTTTTCCACATTTCAAGCGAGGAGGAATCATACATAAATGGAAATACTTTTTAATTGCTTTTAGTTTTTATTAGATCATGTAACAGAAATAAAAAAAAACATTAGTCACGCACAGACACTTAGCCGGGGCTAAATAACGTGTTAAACCACAAAATGATTGCGTATTATTGGAACAGACCAAGCATCCAGTAAATTACCGCTAATGGAAACTAAGTCCAAACGAGTTACAAAAAAGTCAAAAACGAAAAACACAGGCAAGGAGTGGATAGCACGGAACTAATACAATCAAAACGCTCGGTTTTCTGCACAGGGAAAAAATTTATTTGCTGCAATCCTATTCACACGTGACAAAGACCTGCGCAAGAAAACGCATTAATGTAATTTATAATAATATAAGTAATATATTATTTCTTTAATTTGGAATTTTTTCTGTTTAACTCAGGGGGGGGTTGCTTATATTTGCGTAAAAACAATAATAAGAGGTACTCAAAAATCATAATATACAGGAATATAGTCGTTTATAAATAAATAATATGAGCTAAAGTTAAAGAAAGAAAAACTAGTGGCCAAAGTCAAAACTGAATAATTGTATACACTTGGACATAGGCCAAATAAAAATAGCTTTATATTGGTTTTACAATTTTTGCAGGGAAAAGCAAGTAATTTTCGTACCTTGTAAATGTTACACCTTACATCAAGCTAGGGGGCGACACTAGATACTGAAATTTGTAATCCAGTTTCCAATCCAGTTTGCATGTTCTCCACATGCTTGCGTGGGTTTCCTCCCACAGTCCAACACCATGCAGAAGAATTGTCGTCTGAAATCTGACGTTTGGGGATAAAACTTTTTGGGGTCTTTCTGTGTGAGTTCTGCTCGTGTTTGTGTGGGCTTCATCCCAAAGTCAAAAAAACAAAACAAAAATGGCCAACAAATTGGAGATGCTAATGAGTATTTGTGTTTAAATATCCCACCCTGCACTGGGTGGGCCGCCTTTCTGCGGTGTGTTCCTGTCTTTGGTCCAGAGATGCGAGAACTCATGCAGAAACAAAAAATTGATTGATGGAGCCGTGTAAAGAAAAGTAGAAAGCTTTCGTACCCATAAATAAACCAACTGTATAAAGTACATTATTATCTAGTTATTTTTGGAGTTAAACGGCATAGTCCATTTATGATGATTGAGGAATACAAATCAAAGCAAACTTTAAATCAGTTTACACACACATATGTAAACACACATCTGTATATACTGTACTTGCGTGTGTGTTTACATCTCAAGATATATTTTGCGCTAAACAGCATCAAATTATTTTTTTTTACTTGGTGTAAACCTAATCCAGGCAGGTGATACATTATCCATAATCCACATATCCTATAATTCCATTGCTAGTTAAATGCATCATCAAAAACATCACTATATAATTAATTTTTCGACGATCACTGACCAAACATCTCCCGTAGTCACGTTACACATGTCAGTGTGTTTGATCACATGACGCAGGCTTGACTTAACGAGCGCCAGTCACGTGACTTTTTCTTTTTTTAAACATTTTGAACAACTGTCTGCAATATTGTAGAAATAAATTATCCGTTTTTTTTTTTATCTTACATTTTTATTTGCTTTTTTTCTGACAACGTTGCAAAAATTTCTTTTATTTGAATTATTTTCACAAATTTGTCCCAATTTGTATTTCTGGTTATTTCTTTATTTGCAAAAAACTCTTTAAAGCAGACTATTTCAACCAAAACCTCTATTACTACATGTTGTACAGTCTGTTCTGCCCAGATATATGAACATAGATTAGTAAAATAAATAGAAAGCAACAAGTAACACACAGCGGCGGCCTAAAGAAACGTGAGTGTTAAAGGTAAATGCTGACCTCCAGTGGCACACTCATTTACCCCGGAACATTCTAGAACTCCTCCACGAGAAATTACATAACCTGAGGATGAAACTGCTAATAATAATAATAATAAATAACCGAACATTTTATACAATATATGACGACTGCGCCAATACTTTCTGGTGTATAATGTTTCATATTTACATACAATACAGAGTACAAATAAAAAAAGAAAGCAATCTGTTTACATACATGAGAATGTTTTTTATGAAAAAAGTGGACAAAAAAGTGGACAAAATAAAGTAAGGAACATTTAAAACTGAAATAAAGGTCACCAACACTTTTTCTGAATGAGTGGAGTGGAAGAAATTATGATTTACAATCATTTAGTCAACCAAGTTGATCGGAAACCTGCATCTTTTATAAATACATTTAAATTAACATTATTTATTACGTGAATGTGGGTGTTGAGATTATGTTGATTAAATGTTATTTGACTTTTCACTGATTTGTTCGAATTTGCCTTTCTTTTTTTTGATACACAAACATATGAATGTAAATATATACACACAACAAATATGAATGTACATAAACTAAAAATACAGAAAAAAAAATATGTTCTCAATAAACTGCAACTGATCTTTGGATAGTGAATGATATTTCTATCATGTCAGAACATCTGCTGGCATTATGATCCAGTCTTTAACCGATTCTATAGAGTAATTGGGCTGCTCTTTCACATTATGGTCTGAAATGGCCTAACAAAAAGAGAGCGATTATGAAGAGCAGTTTCTTAAATTTACCCCTTTGCCATTTAGACAACTCGGGCCGTAAAACAAATGTCAGGTCTGACATCATGAGAGCGGAAGGAACTATTGAAGCAGGGAAGAAAGGACATAACATCTCAGCACTCAGACATGAGGGATGGTGAGAGCAATAGGTCTGCCATTGATGAGGATAAACTCACAACAGTGAAGTGACTGCGGTACGGCCCGGGTCTGTTGCCATGACAACGCAGAAGCGATGATAAAGGAAGCGTTCGCTGGGCAAAATGAGATCATGTTTGCACTTTTCAAGTAAATGGGTGTTGGGGGGAAAGTGTCAGCTATTACGTGAACATCATATTGTTTCTTTAAGTAGAGTAGAGATAAAACAAAATTAATATCTTCTACAAACATCATCGTGAATAGGCACATGACAAAAGTGAGTTGAACACAGTCTAACTTTTTCTTTCTTTCTGTCTGTCCATTCAATAGTCTTGTTTTTTTAGTCAATTTTTTCAAGGTTGGAGTGAGGAATGAATGAATATCGAGGCAAATCCATTCATATTTTTATAGATGTTCAAGCATAAACTAGGCCTAAGCTAGAGTGACCATACGAAGATTTTGAAACCAAAAAGAGGACAACCGCTGCAGAATCGAGACAAATTCAGACAGTCTTGTAGGAGGTTGATGAACACGCTTTAAAATGCTTCAATGGTGCAAAACTATAGAAAAAATTCAACCTGTGAAAACTTAAATAACAAATAACAAAATAATAGTCGTAATTCTGTTCTAATGAATTAATAATGTGAAATGTAAACTCTTCTGTTAGAAAATCCAGCTTCAACAATAAGTCTAATAACAACAATAATTTCATTATTAGTGGGCAGTTGTTTCTTAATATATTAACTGTAATGTTTCCTGTTTGACCTCTCTCTCTTTAAAAGTAATCATTTTAAATGTAAATTTAATATATTTTAAATAGAAATGTAATAATTGTAAATTTACTCATTTTAAATTTAAATGTAATAATTTAAAGCATGGGTGGCTGTTGTGGACTGAATACTCCCAACAAAACAAAAACTCCCAAAACGTAAATCAATGTAAAAAAACAGAAGCAACTATACAATTTTTGCACGCTTGTAAGAACCAATTCTCTATTGTTAGCCTCCAACACACGACGTCAAGCCACTACCTCGCCGCCCTGTGTGGAGTGTCTGGGCCACCATTTTTAATCTGTGGCCCCGCCTACAGACACACCCACTTCCAGCCGACAGGTATTCTTCATTTTATATTTCAAAATAAAACCAGACATTTTTGTGAACTTTCAAAAACTGGCCCGGACAGGACACAAAGAGGACACTTGTTCCCCCTACTTAATCTGATCATTAATACTATTATGTATTAGTGTTTCAATCAATAAAATATGAATAAAATTACTGATAATGAATACTTAATCATTTTCACCTCAATAATTTTAATTTCCAGAGGCCACGTGTCGTACACGTTTTAAACACGCTAAAAATGTCTCATTTATAAAAGATAATGTTATCATACAAATATGTAAGAGAAGAGAGCGCAACAATAGAGCTGCAAACTCAAACAATTCACAAATGCTTCCAGAACAAATAAGTTTCACTGTAAACTAAAGTCATAATCACATAAAATGGCACAGAAACAATGACATGCAAAACCTGTTTTTTCAGAACATGTGACGTAACTGGTTTCACTGTAATGGATTGTACTTGTCTTTGTTTTAATGTACGGTGACCTTACCGGGTCTGAAAATGCGACTTTGAATAAAATTAGTTATTATTATCGTAACAGCAATAACAGCAATGTAAATCATATTGACATTTTCAAGCCAAACGGTCATCATGTCAGTTTCTATTTCAGAACTATAATTATTTAATAGATGTATTACTATTATCCTTAATAACGTGATAAGTGAACATTAACACATGCCTTATGTAAACACAGTGTAAACATGTAAAAAATACTTAATTTACATTTTTTCGCTAGACAGTATATACTTGCATATAAAGATTTATTTTCCGGAATTTCAGTATTTTTATTCTCTTTAAGCTTTATTTTGCATTTATGCGGGGTTGTAACTGAAAATTCTCAAATGTGGAAAGAATCTGTCTGTCTATCAGTCTGTCTGATGAACCAATTTCCTCAAAACGTTTAGAAAGTGTTTGATGTAGCTTAGATCTGTCACTCACACACACACACACACACACACACACACACACACACACACACACACTTAAGTGGCAGTTGTGGTCCAGCGGTAGGGAGTTGCCATCCTGGTGTTTGAATCCCTTTTTACTTTACAAATTGAAAATTGTAATTATATACTCAGCTGGCCAGATGGTAAATTATTCAAATCAAGACATTCAAACCATAAATAGCACTGATTTATCACGCCCAATAAGACATACTGGACTACCAAAGCACAAGTGCACACAATTAGCAATTAGCTTATCACAATTGGCATCACATTCAATGGCAGAGAAAACGCGTTTTAATAATGTCGTTATTAAGACAATAAATTCCTATATTCGGTGAAGATGTAAGCTTGCGTAGATAAACAAATGAGAGGCTATCTGCTAAGACATCCAGGAAACAAAACACAGGAATTCGTCTCAAACTTACAGTAATAGGCGACCACTGGATCTCGTTTCTCGTGCTCTTGCGCTGTTCGTAAGTAATGCTGAATGGCTTTCAGTTGCGTCGGGAGCGCCATGGCTGAAAAAGATCCTTATTTCAAACTTCGATTAGCAAGAGTGTTCGACTAGCAACAACAACAAACACAACAGTCCTACACCCGCTTCCGCATTCTCACGTGACGGCGCAGCCACGCCTCTAGTGACCCCCACAGGCGAGGCGACGGAAGTGACGCACCTAAAAATGTATCGTATGTATGTACTGTACTTACTAGCACTTGTTCATTGCACAATTATTTAACAAAAAACTTACTATGGCAGAAGCATTTTTTCAACATATTAGTTATAATAAAGCAAAATAAAATGGTAAAAAATCTTCCAGCACTGTTTAGAAAAAAAATAATTGTGCTTTTTGTTGGAAAATTATGTGTAACGAAACATGTTTTTTTGTAATAAAAATAACGGTTTCGGGTGATAAAAAAAAATAAAAAATTACTAATGAGCCTGGTAGCGATCTTTAATAACGAAAGGAATTATTTAGATTCAATAAAACAACCGTTAAAAATGTTTAAATATAAATTAGAAAAAGCAATACTTTTATCTTCTATAAAAGACTCAATCTATTTACTAATTGTAATTTCCTGAACACAGAAAGGCCAGGAATCTGGAACATGTTTCTGTGTCCCGCTCTGTGATTGGTTGTGTTAAGTCCCTCCTTCAGGTTCAGACTTGCTGGGATTGGCTCCAGCTCCCCGTGACCCAGAAAGGAAAAAAGCAGTTCAGAAAAGGAAAAACTAGTTTGTGAAAACCACCTCCCAGAAACGAAACAGGAAATTAGCTTTTATTCTACTAATTTTGCAATCTATCTAACCAAGAATGTGAGACGAATCCATCTGGCCTGAGTTTGGCATTAAAATTTGTCTTTGTTACACAGTGTGTCAGTTTTTTGCCATGATTTCCCATCAAACAAATGAAACGTGACAATCCCCTCACACACAAGTATTTTTAATTCTTGAGATAATTTAGGAAAGCTCAGAAGACAGATTTCATACAATATGGCAGTCGTGTTCTTTGCAGTAAATATTATAGTTATGATACAATAATCAGATTATTCGGTGGCTTACAACCTCTCTACACAATAAACGTCCCTCTCATGATAAATAAATGACTTAAACAGCCATGGTGTGGAAACAGCGGAAGGCAAATGTGGAAAGAAGTGTGGTAGATGCTCAGACTCCCTCAAACGATCACAGGCTCTGACTAAGCCAGATAATTATCTTCTGACACCAACCGACAGTTCACAGTTTGCCGTTTTGTACCTGAGATGAAACACACAGCTGAGAATAATAGCAAAGTTGGATGGATGCCTGATTAAAACGTACAGAAACAAAAACTACGACGCAACATCTGTTTAAAATGGAAAGTACGATCAGCGTGCATGATGGAGACCAAGCTGTGTTAAACACAAACCAATTACAGATGTTTCCAGAAATCACAGGCCTCTCGTCTGGGTACAAACCCACTTCTCTTTTGGTCTTTGTTATAATTATGGAACAATTTAGATGAGTTACATAATGCAAAATGGCAATAAATAAATTGTAATTTACTGTAATACAATAAAAAAAACTTGAGTTCTCATTTTATGTAAATTAAAATTTGCGTGATTTGGCTATTGATATTAACATTGCGTTAACATTTATAATTATGAGAAGTATATAAATGTAGTATTTAAATTTATAATTACTTATAAACTGTATAACTATAGTTTATATTAATATAAAACTAAGTACAGTATAAGCTATTACCCAATTAATGAAAAAAAAATAAAAAAAATGTATGGCCCAGATTTAGACACTAGATTACTTTATACGTAAATATTTAAGATGCACTAAAGATTTTATGGTGTCTCGTATTTTTCAATTATACAATTATGCAATTTCCCCACTGTGGGTCCAATACAATATTTCTTCATATATAAAAACAAAAATCTAAAAACCACTAATAATCCAGATTATCTTGGCACTTCATGTGTCTACCACCAGGGCCATCCAGAGGTATGTGAGTTTACGTCCATTAACTCGGCGAAAATGTACAAAAAAAACAGTTGAAGCATCACTCGAAAAAAAAAATCTCAAGTCATTGGCCGGTTTATATATCCGAGCCGACGGAACAGGATCTCAAAGATCTCAGCTATACAGAGAAGTATGGTAATGCCGGTGAAGGTGTACATGGCGCTGAGGAAGATGGTCTTCTCGAAGTGTTCAGGGACCATGCACTTTGTGATGCTGATCACTTTGGCGAGAGCTCGGGCGTCGCACATGTAAATGGGATTGACTAAGAAACCGAAGAGGTGACTCTGAAGCCAAAATGCTAGAACTTCCAAAATGATTCTCAAGAGGACAGAAATAATGTAGAAGACGGTGGACACGGGTCGTTGAAGGATCTCTTCTTGGTCGATATTTTGACAGGCCGCATAAAGATGAAACACAGCTCCGGGAACTAAAACCGTTACAAGCTGTAAAGCCCAAAACACCTACAAAACAAATTACAATTAGTATTTGTAATATTTAGTGGTGTTTCTAACAGATAATGCAGAAGCTAAACGTTTTGAATATTGATACGATTTGATATTCTTTTTAATCTGATTGACATTCAAAAATGACTTTTTGAATAACAATATACCATAAATATATTTCATATATTATTTGTTGTTCATAGATCCCTCCCAACACACATACACATCTAGTACATATTATAACATTTTAAATGTTAATATATTTGTAATTTTTTCTCGGTTTCTGACACATTCACAGCTAAAATATTTATGAAAAATACTTTATAAACAAGAATATATATATTTTTTTATCAATTATGTCTCGTGTACCAATAATAGACATCTAGTAAACATATTTTTAAAAATACTTAGATAATATAGTAATTACTGAAATAATATAGATTTCTAAATATTTGTTCTTGTTATTTTATTTACTCAGTTCTTAACACACACATCAAATAAATTATTTTACTGTATATTTTTAGATTAGATTATATTGTAACTCTTGTTACTTTATGTATTTGAATTTGTACTTATTTTACATGTAAGATATTACATGTTAGTTAATACACACAAACACACATATCGATATAATAAACATTTTAAAACCTAATTTCTAACCCTAAATGCATTTTTAATCTGTAATGGGGTTTTTTCTAGTATATATAATCTAATTATGACACACAAACACATAGTGGACTTTTAAAAATGACACTTTGTATAGTAATACATATTTATAGACGCTTTTAGCAGTTGCTTTGATCAGTTCATGACACAGATGCACTTACACATGTCCTTACATACTCCCACATCTAGTCGATAAAATATAACAATATTTGTATAGATTATTGCTTGTTGCTTTACCTATTGCCAGACACACACAATAAGTAAATGACTTAAATAAACTACACTTTTATATCTTATTTCTGTTGCTTCTTCACACACCAAATGAACAATACTAAAATTGACTTTCTGAATATTCAAATTTGTTTTTGGACATGAACTCTTATTGCTCACATCACATAAACATTCACATAAATAGTTTATAATACAAAAAAAATAAATAAATAAATAGTCAATAATACAACAAAAAGACACATAAATTACCTAAGATGTTTTAATATTCCAATGCTATATGTAAACAAATAATGAATATAGTAGTACATTTGTTTGTACAGTACAAACAGTACATTCAGACACAGTAAACGTGCAATCTTACCTGCGGCGTTATGGGTCTAAACTGGTTGTAGCAGTAAAGATTTATTTCCCTTTTGTCTGGATCGCAGCTAAAATGCAGGGCTTCATTGCCGTAGACGGCGAATCCAAGAACCCCGAGAAAAAACGTCCGTACGGAGCCAAAGAACAGCGTGTGGAACTGGCCTATTACTGTCGGAGGCCTGAGCTGAAACAGATAATAAAGAGAACGCCATTGAAAATAAATGAAAAGTATATTACTGTCAATAAACCATAAAGCTGAAGCCACTGCGGAAGAGTAAAGTCATATTAGCAAGATTTACAAAGACAGAATAATCTATAATCCCGCAAATAAAATATAGTTTTACTTACGCATCCCTCATAAAAGTTTTTAATGTAGTTTAATGACATATTGTGGCTTCAAAAGTATTCGCATTACAGTTGCTTGTCACCATCATTGCTGCCTTCTGGCATCAGGCAATTCTGGACCTCCAAATGACCTTCAGCTTTAGAAACCACTTGTCAATGCATGTTCTTTTATTCGCCGTGCCTTCATCAATATACGCACTCAGTGAAAAAACAAACAAACAAAAAAAGGAGAAAAAAAACAAAAGGGACATGTGTTCAGGCCCGTGGGCTAATCCCCATTCAACACGGTCAGCGAAAAAGCAACTCTAGCCACTCACAATGGACCTCGGCAAACACGATGCAAAATGCCGTTCTGTTCCAATACAAACCACATCGAGCAAAAATACCGCAACGATGCCGGTGATGTTCCAAATCATGAAACGGGCCAGAAAAAGACAAGGTCAAAGATCAAGGTCAAATTAAAGTTGTAAACTTTGTATAGGCCTCCTCTATAAAAAAAAAAAAAGACAGTGTGTGTGTGTGTGTGTAAAGCTACTCTAAAGATGTTTACTTTTTATTCTCAGCGAAACACAACTAATACTCCAAATCTATTATTTAAAAGAAAAAGAAACCCCTTCTGTAAGCAAATAAAGGAAACTTGAAGGTGAGGAAAAAAAAGAAAAACGTCATTGAATTGTTTCTCCAAGCAAACTCTTGCTCCAGTCTCCTCCGAACTCAAACAGCCACCAGACAACAAATCTAGCAATAAAAGTCCACACACCAACCGTAATCCAGGCGGAGTGTTGTTCATCCCCCTGCTGAATCAGAAGCGTGGTCCTGCTGTCATGTCACTGCGTCCCGAGAGAAAGACAGACCTGCTGGACAAGCCGCATGTTTCCCCTCACAGCTCAAAGACAAACGCCAGAGAATAGATCATTATGGAGACGGGGACGCTCTTCAGCGGACAAACACACGCGGCTCGCTGGTTCACGTGGTGCACTCAGGCCAGGTTCTCGCGGTGATCGTGCTCGCCGGCTTGAGTCTGTTGACTTTTTGAGTCATTTCTGGTTAGCAACGTGACGCTCTTCTAAATTCATGTTATATGCACACCACACACACACACACACACACACACACACACACACACACCAAAAGCAGCGATGGACGGGTAGACAGACAGACAGACAGACAGATGATTAATCAATTGGATAGATGGATAAATGGATGGATAGATCAGACAGTTAGATGTGAAAAGCTTATAGTAAAACAGACAGACAGAAAGACAGACAGACAGACAGACAGCAGATCAACAGACAGACAATTTGATAAGGAAAGTTGACAGAAGAAAAGACAGACAGACAGACAGATAAACCGGTACAATAACAGACAGACATATAGAGACAAACAAGTTGGCACAATGACAAGTAGATACAGACAGACAGAAAAAATAGACAGCAGATCAACAGACAGACTGTTAGATATGAAAAGTTGATAGTGAAACAGACAGATCGGCAGATGCACAAGTAGAAATAAAGAAACAGACAGATAAACAGACACAAAGAAACAGACAGACAAACAGACAGACAGACAGCAGATCAATACACAAACAGTTAGATATGGAATGTTGATAGAGAAACAAAAAGACAGACAGACATACAGACAGACAGACAGACAAACAAACAAAAAGCAGATCGACAGACAGATCGTTAAAACAGGTTTGATTGTAAAACAGACAGACAGAATTGTAGAGAAACAAACAGACAGACAGCAGATCAACAGACTGACAGTTAGATGTGGAAAGTTGATAGTAAAACAGACAGACAGAAAGACAGACAGACAGATAGAGACAAACAGGCAGACAAGTAGATAAATAGACAGACAGATAGACAGGCAGATGGACAGGCAGGTAGATAAACAGACGGACAGACATCTGCATACGAATAATGAAAAAATGTAAACATACATATAATCTATAGCAGATTTGTTGACATTATTGCATTTGTCACGTACTAAGAATGTAATCAACACACAGCTGCCAATGTTCACTTGACCACCTTTTCTACTTTTACACTGACCATCAAGACCAGCAGATGTCCCTAAAAATCACATAAAATGAACATGTCTCTGCATCTACATCGTATAAGTGTGTGTGCGCTCTCAATAGTTGAGCTGACAATTAATTGAACTGCATTTGCCTTTTTAAAACACAGTTAATTTAACTCAAAAATTGGCATGGACAAGTCAGAGAGAAAAATATTCATAAATAATTTGTGAATTTAAAAAAAATTCAATTTTTCAATTAGAAATGTGAAAATCATGGTGCTCCCAGAAACAGCAGTAAAAAAAAACCTGTTAACCTCTATACAAAAAGCAAGAGCAAACAAGGCTAAAGAAGCCAAAAGTCAATTCCAAGACCATGAAAATAATGCGCTTCAAAATCAAGGCCATATGGAAATTAAATATGGAAATCTGTCTTGAGAAGAAACCTTCATCGTCACTTCTGCTGCATACATGTTTTTTTTAGCAGTGTAGGAAGCCAGACAGCATCGAGGTAAAACATATAATCTCCAGTGTCACAAAAAACAAGCTTTACTTTCTCTCTCTCAACACCAAATGCCTGTTTCCAGTGGTCCGGGCCCAGACGCTTTTCTGATTACGTATTTATAGTTCTTCTCTCTGTAAATCCTCCTGCAAGTCACAGAAAGAGCAGGAAGCTGCACCGACGTGACTCTGCTGAGAGACAGAGGACAAAAACACTCGCGGCTAGTCCAGAAAGTGTGAAGTGGGTTTGTGTTACTGAAGAATACATGTTTATGTCATTTTACTGCATGGAAATCTATGGTCAATAAACAGAGCCAGACTGACTGACTGACTGACTGACTGACTGACTGACAAAAAACTGGCCAAACATACTGAAAAACAGACAGACGGGTGTAAAACTGGCCAGAAAAACTAAAAAACAGAGAGACAGACAATAAAGCAGAATTGCAGAGAGTCAGATACACAGAGATATAGACAGACAACTAGATAGATGGACGGATGAAAATAGTGGGATGAAAGGATGGATAGATAGATGGATAGATGGATAGATAGATAGACAGACAGACAGACAGACAGATAGATGAAAACTGGACAGAGAAACTGAAAAACAGATAATATAAAAAACTAGACAGACAGACAGACAGACAGACAGACAGACAGACAGACAGACAGACAGATAAAAACCTGTGGCCAGAAAAACAGGCAGACACTAATAATTACGTAAACTATGGCTTCAGTGGCAAGTCAGACTCACAACAATTTACGTGAGGTAATTTCACCTATTTTCACATTTCAAGTATTTGGAAAAATATAATTATATTAGTATTAATAATAAATAAACGAAATAGTTTATTTACTAAAAAACTAAATAGTAAATTTACTAAATACTGTAGTAAATAAATAGCTCCATCTGTCATTCCAGAAAAGGTGCGGTTATTACGTAGATCAAAAGAACTTGACATATGGGAAAGCGGCTTGCCACAGACCCCCCCCCCCCGCCCCCCGCGCGCTCCCGCCTGTCAAAGAAGCCAGGCAACTTTTCCCGACACGGCAGAAGACGTCGCTCATTTCAGCACGAAGTTTGGCGGACAGCAGCTCGCGCGCGCGACCCAAAACAACTCGGATCTCCTCTCACGCACGGGGACATGGATCACGTGGAGCAGAACGGCTCTTTCTTGGAGGATCCTCCGACCTACGAGAACTTTACGGACGAGTGGACGTCGGACGGAGGGGAAGCGGTGCATCTGATCGTGCGCTGCGTCATCCCGTCCGTCTATATCCTCATCATAACGGTCGGCTTGCTGGGCAACATCACGCTGGTCAAGATCTTCATCACCACCAGCGCCATGCGAAGTGTCCCCAACATTTTCATTTCCAGCCTGGCGGTGGGAGACCTGCTGCTCCTGGTCACCTGTGTGCCGGTGGATGCCTTCAGGTATTTCTACGAAGAGTGGATCTTTGGAACAGTGGCTTGTAAAATGATCCCGGTAATCCAGCTCACCTCGGTCGGGGTCTCCGTGTTCACTCTCACGGCACTGAGCGCGGACAGGTAAAGGCAAGAAGCATGAATGGGCTGCTTTATACAGTCTCCTCCAAAGAATGCTATTAAGCGCGCGCGCGGGCCGGCATCACTCGGACTTTCACATTGCTCCTCCACAGTTGCCACGAGTCGTTAGTTTCCTCGTTAGCCACCTGTAGATTACAGCGCGCGCACGCATTCCACCAGCGCGGATTCATCTTCATCTTTGGAGATTTCACAACGTGCGGGGCAACAGACGGATTAGCTCC
This sequence comes from Paedocypris sp. Pulau Singkep, assembly GCA_017309775.1. Taxonomy (NCBI): domain Eukaryota; kingdom Metazoa; phylum Chordata; class Actinopteri; order Cypriniformes; genus Paedocypris; species Paedocypris sp. Pulau Singkep. The sequence continues at coordinate 4,661,024 of MU204386.1, forward strand.
AATTATTCGATCCATTCTGTGTTAGCGGTGAAGCGAGAGCGGCGCACACGTCATTTAAAAATTCTAAGGTTGAAAATAAAGTGTGCGGTTGTATTTATACGAGACATCATTACTGTGATTTACACAAGGCGGTGAAGTATTGAGGAGGAACATAGCTGGACAACTGACCGCAGGGAAAACCAAGTGTGTGTGTGTGTGTGTGTGTGTGTGTGTGCGTGTGTGTCTGTTTGTGTGAAAAACATATACAAAAAATGCAAATATCGCCTTATTTGAGAGTAATTTTAAAGGACATCCTTTACTCGTAAACGGATAGTCAGGGGGGGAATTATTATTATTATTATTATTATTATTATTATTATTATTATTATTATACATTTATATATAAAGTAAACACATAAAAACTATTGAACTATTGATATACATTTAAAACACTTAAAAATACAATGACATCTGTAATCAAATAAATAATAACATAATAAAAACAATGTATTTTATTCATCAAATGTTTCATAAATATATGAATTTGTTTTCTATAATCTATAATTTTATAAATGCACAGTCAAAATATAAACGCATGACCTCATAACTGGAAAGAAAATCATGGCAGGAGCCCCTAATAGAATCTTTACATAATGGACGACATCGTTCTGCATATCGACAGTGTTGCTGACCAAGTGTCTGGTTTGTTTTACATGGTGTTTGACTTTATTTTTCCAAGTGCTGGAGGGGACCGATAAAAAGTGATGACCTTTTCTTGCCTGATTTGTTCCTCTTAGCAATGACCCGTCTTTGTGTTGTCTGGAGGATCTGAAAGTTCATTTGTGTCAGAGTGAATATGCCACCACCCTCGAGTCCGAGCCGTTTGCTTTCTGTGCCATTGATTTCTGCTCCGCATTTACCTGCTCTGTTTACGGGAACAAATCTGAAACTAAACGCTTTGCTACGTTTCGCATTAATTTCACACAAACATTAAATGAATTAATGTTGTGTCTGTATGTAAGTACAGTATTTTTACTGAAAAAATATGTGCAGTATATATATATATATATATATATATATATATATATATATATATATATATATATATATGCATATATAGTATATATAGTACATATGGATGGATGGATGGATGAAGGGATGAATAGATAGATAGGCAGACAACAAGAAAGAAACACCTAAATTACTACAATTCACCTCATTAAGGGAATTTTGATGTATATACACACTCAAAAATACACACTGTATGTGATTGATCATATAGTGCGTATGAAGAACATATAGATCATATTCTATACATTACTACTGTGAATACAGTATATGAATCAGCATATCTATGGGAATACAGTATACACACACTGCTACAATTCACCTCATTAAAGGAATTTGTGGTGTATATACACACTCAAAAATACACACTGTATGAGATTGATCATATAGTGCGTATAAAGGACATATAGATTATATTCTAGTAATTACTAGTGCGAATACAGTATAAGAATGAGTTTATGTTTGGGAATACAGTAAAGGGAGTGAGTAGAAATACACACGCACACACACACACACGCACACACACACACACACACACACTGCTACAATTGACCTCATTAAAGGAATTTATAGTGTATACGGTGTAAACAAACACCAAAATTCCTTCATACAGACCGTATGTGATGGATCACGTAGTGCTTATGAAGATCTTATACACAGGTCTGATATTTGAAATTCTATACATTACAAGCATGAGAAGGCAGATCATTACTGCCGCTTTATTTTAGCATTGAGTTATTACATCTGATTAGCTCTTACTCAACGTCCACAGTCAAGCATGAAATACAATCGCGTCCATTTGCATATTAGTCAGTTGATATGTTGGACTGGATTGTGTTTACTCACGGAGAAGTGAATCTCGTCTTCTTCCCCGCGCCTCGGGCAGAGCGGCTCGCACTCATTGAGAGGAAAGAGCAAGCCGAGGGCAATCAAACCTGGCGGAGGAGAAGTCAAAGGAAGGAGAGTGTCAGAAGAGATTTCCAGTCAGCTTTAAATGGAGGAAAAAAACATCAACGGATTGTTAATATGGGGTTATTTTTAAAATATTTAAGGCTTTTCTCTTATTTTCTTGTGCAGCTTACGTTTGAAAAAAAGTCACTGGGTAGATTATTAATTTATGGTTTTGCTCATGTAGGTTTACAGCCGGCTTTTTCGATGTAAAGGTTAGTTTGGAGCAGAAAATGTCACATATTTTATTTAGAGTGTATGATATAACTATTGGAACAAAGTGAACACATCCTGAGGAAATTAAAAACAATAGATTTGTATAGATTTGGATTCACGTGTATGTATAAAATGTTTAATATTTTACACATTAGCTTGATAAAATCCAAATACATTTGACACAACCCTAAATTTAAAAGAGTTTTATTACTATAAAAATCGAATACATTTTGTTAGTAATAACTATAATTCAGCATCAAAATATTGAATATTTATTCTATTTAAAAAATGGTACAAAAAAGACCCAATTTTATTAGGCACATTTTATGAGTTGTGTCTTACCAATCTAAAAAAAAAATGCCAGACACCAAAATTTGCATGAAATCTAAAAATACAACGTGGACCTCTGCAAGTCGGAATCCGGAACACATGTTTGTTCACAAGATGTGCATTTCCCATTAATGGCTGCTGGAGGAATTCTTGTAAGTAATACGCTTATCCAAAGAGAAAAATGTATCCATGTGTCACCGTAATTTCATAAACCTGAACCCGTAATGGAAACCTACAATAAATGTTCTACAATGATGCAAAACAGACCCGACAGGCTGTGTACCTATCCAAACCAGCCTTAGACGTCTCCACGCCAGCAAATACGGAAACCTCCGCATAGCATAAATTCGGACAGCAGATAAAGCTCCTGGTGTTTTCCCTCCAGCCATGATAAATTGTTGATAAACAAGCCAATCTTCTCCTCTCATCCGTCCTCGACGTGGATGAAAGACACATCAATCTGCTCTGACGGTTCTTTCCTTTTTTCATGTTCCTCTCAGACACAAAGCTATCGTGAACCCCATGGACATCCAGAGCTCCAGTGCGGTCTTCTGGACCTGCTTGAAGGCCGTCACTATATGGGTTGTCTCGGTGCTTCTGGCCATCCCCGAGGCCGTCTTCTCTCAGGTGGTCCACATGCCAGACAAGAACATGACGTTCACCGCCTGTGTGCCGTATCCGCTCTCAAACGAGATGCACCCCAAGATTCACTCCATCATGATATTCCTGGTCTACTTCCTCATCCCCCTGAGCATCATCTCGGTTTACTACTACCACATCGCCAAGACGCTGATCAAAAGCGCTCATGATATGCCGGGTGAGATGAGCGAGCACTCCAAAAGACAGGTGAGTGGTAGTTGGAGGCTCGTCTTTGTTGGATATTAATAGTCTGTCTTTGATATCGAGACACACACATATTTGCATATAGCGTATTTATGCAAATTTAAGCACCCCTCGAATATAAGAACACTCCTTGATTTTTCAGACACAATACAGAAATTCTATTAATTGGCAAACATAAGCACCTCTTTACTTTCTTGGTCTTCTGACTTTTCAGAAACCTAAAAGTTAAATATTATACCCATTGTAGTCTATATATCTCTATATTCCACTTGCTATGTCCATATATGGGCGTATTCCAGTTTTCACTGTGGCAGACAGAATTTACCATATTATTGCATCTGATATAATTTATCTTTTTATCTTCCAGTGCTATTTAGCCACTGCTAAGTGTCTCTGCATGGATAAGGTTTCTTTATTTATGTTATTGTTACTTATTATGGTATTATTAAGAAAAATATGGTTTTGTTTAATCTTGTCACCTTTCGTAGAGTTAAATAACGATATTGTATTGACAAAAAAAATGTTAACAGAGTCATTCGTTAAGAGAGCTACCACTGTAATTCTATTTAATTGTGATTGTTGCTGACTTGAATTATGGAAAAATGGGCACTTGTGTTTTTACGCTTATTTGAAATATGTGCATATAAGCATCTACAATTAAAATTGGGGTCCCAGGATGGGGGACATACAACAAACTATATGTATCCACACCCCCTTTACACTTACCTCAACAAAAAAATTATTTCATCTTGACCCTCAAACAGCCTTCAAAGCTATGGGGCCCAGCCAGGGGGTCCCCACAAGTGCCCATACACAAGGCAACTATGACAACCATTCACACACACAGTTCTCCATGTCATGCCTCCCTGGATTTGTGAATTAACTGATGAGAGAAGGTTGCTGAGAAATTTGCATGCGTCAGGCTTTCTTCACAAATTCCGGAAGAAACATCTACACGTGATTGAAATGTCTTTGCAAATCTCTACAACAGCAACTTGCTGCTTCAACTTATTAACTTATTAAACAGCAACAAAAGCAGTTTAATAATTCGTCAGACATCAGAATCACTGCCCAGGATCACGGTGTCCCTCTCCTCGTCCCAGTCCACGCGTTAATGTCAAACACTTATTTGTGAAATAAAAGTAACTGTTTAATTAAAGCAAAATAAAATACCGTATTTTTATAAGATGCGTTTCGAAATCCTAAAAAATTAATATAGTTTTAAAAATACAAAATACAGTTTTAAATATCATGAATCATATATACGTATTAATTAATTAAATATTACTTAATAATAATTGAATATTAGACTAGCTGTACCACACAGAAGGCCTTTTGACATTTTAAAACTTTAATATAGTTTGAATATGCCTTAATAACCTTAGAATAATTAAGATCCGATTGTCTTAAAGGCTCCGTTGGTTGAAGGCTTGAACCCTGCGATCACGTTTGGTTATTAACACTAAAGCCACTTTACACATACACAATTACTTACCGGTATCTTATATATCTTATGATATTAACTTTTGTTTTAATAACTCAATCTGGATGTGATTTCAAAATGGGATCAAAATGGATTTCGTTTTTCAGATCATTGCTCTGGGGATAAGGATTGAACCCCACAATGGCTGTGTGTTTTTGTAAAAAGCCTTTTCATTGCTGGGCAAAGTCACCTCGTTTTGTCACTTCACAATTTAGCTGGAACGCTGCAGCAAGGCCTTCACTCATTATAAAAGCTGTTCTTGATGGAGCTGCTGATAAGGAACTGAAGCCATATACTGTACTGTACCTCACGCCCAGAGTCGCTAGCATAGGCGTCAGCTCCCTGTGACCCAGAAATGGAGAAAGCAATCAAAAATGTAATAGATTTCTAAGTGCAGTCAACTTTTGCTGATGTATGACAGTACTTTGTCCAGAGAATCCCATCAAAAGCATTTTTAGAGCGAACAAAGGGGGTTTCAGCAGAACTGAGGGACACCCTTCATAAAACGCCCCTTGACAGTTCGCAGAGACAAGGCACTTTATCTTTTGCTGAACTGTGAATCATCAGTTAAGCATTATGCCAAGTGTCCTTAAGGATGACAGATATTCTTGTTAAAATTCTCTTTTAGCAGCTGTTTCAAAGCGGCTAACATTCTCAGCAGCAACTTGTCCTTGATGTCATCCTCATGGCTGGTTATTGCTAATTATGGATTTAAAGGGACAAGGCGACAGTCAGACCCATGTGGTTTCACCGAAACTCAATTTAAAATATATAAATAACAGATTTCCCTGAATTACGAAAATAACTACACCTTAACATCGCAGCAACACTTAGCAGTGGCTAAATAACACTGGAAGAAAAAATAGCAAACTAAATACATATAAATCTAATAATATATATAAAATACTGCTGCAGTGAGAACAACCCAGAATAAGCCGATATATGGACAGAGCAAGTGGATTCACCCCCCCCCCCTCTATTGGAGATATACTTTACTACATTTAGAAATATTAAACCGTTACTATTTCTTTCTATTATTCAAGATATCGAAGTATTGTATCTCTATCTTTCCTATCTTTGTATCACAAGAAAGTCAGAACACCAAGAAAGTAAAGAGGTGTTAGAATATTTATTTTTATATATAAAATATACGGAAGGAGTGCTTAAGTTTGTGTAAATACAATATTTCTGGGTTACATTTTCGTGTTAGGGTTTACATTTTCGTCTAGTTTGCTTCAAGCACATCGGCTTAATCGGGAAAGCCGCTTTACTGGGACATAACGATCACATTCCCATGAACCAAAACCGACTGTATTTGTGTATGTGTGTGTTCAATATAAATCCAAAGCCTCCATGCTTAGCTAGAAAAATCCATTCAATTCCAGTTTGAATGGAACTACAGAGTTCTTCTCCCGAAGCTGTGTACATATCTATTGACGTTGTACATGAGAAAGTGCTTTCTATCGAGTGTTCGTGTCTGTCCTCTCTTTACACCTCTACTCTCAATCTCATAATCTCTCGCTCTTTCTCTCTGGAGACGGAGACCAGGAAGCGCCTGGCCAAGATCGTTCTGGTGTTCGTGGGTCTCTTCGCGCTGTGCTGGTTCCCCAACCACGTCCTCTACATGTATCGCTCCTTCAACTATCGGCAAATCGACTCTTCACTGTCGCACCTCATCATCACGCTGGTAGCCCGGGTGCTGAGCTTCTCCAGCTCCTGCGTCAACCCCTTCGCCCTGTATCTGCTGAGCGAGAGCTTCCGCAGGCACTTCAACAATCAGCTGATGTGCAGACGCCGCAAATACCAGGAGCACAACAGCAGTTATCTCCACAGCACCTCCGCCATCCGCATGACCTCCATCAGGAAGAGCACACACGCCGTGTCCAATGGCCAAGGCCCCAAGCCGGGAGACTACATTTAGCCCTCGTTCCTGGACTTCCTCGTTGGGTTTACCTAGACGAGATGAGATTGAGACTTGCGAGACACATGCTGGGGAAAGAGACAATGACGGACCTGCCGCTGTAAATATTGCATGCACGTTTTCGAGCGAGCCCTGGAATGATGACTGCTTCTGTTTCTGAAGGTCTATCCTTTCCTCACCAAGACAAAGACGACTCCACTTGTGTGTCTCCTCAACCAAAAGACATCTCTGCCTGTATAAAGCATCAAGCCACTGCTGAATTCTATTATTATTATTATTATTATTATTATTATTATTATTATTATTATTATTATAGCTGCATGTTCGGGTTTGTCTCAAATGTTTTACTGGGATCAAATAAATGATGAATCTGTACCACAAATCGGCAAAATTGACATTTACGCCTCTGGTTTACTGTAAGTAGGCACACAAGTCTGTTTCCCACTTGTTTAGGTAAGACTAGAGTAAAAGTACTCAGCACGGTTATGCACATGTCTTGGTTAAATACACATCTATTAATGTATTACAGTATTCCAGTTCAATATGGACCAATTTAAGTTTACATCACGATTCAGTATGAACTCATGAAAGTACTAATCGCAGTTAAGACTTCATCCCAGTTAAATATTCATTCTGGTTAAGTTTGCACTCATTTACGTACGAATCCCGGTTCAGTACAAACTCGTAAAATACTCATAACGGTTAAGTACTCATCCCTGTTAAGTTTGCACCCAAAAAAGTACTCGCCACGATTAAGTACTCATTCCAATTAAGCACAAATTCCGGTTTAGTAAGTACTCATCATGGTTACAGTAGGTACTCATCCCAGTTAAGTATAAATTCTGGTTAATTATATACCTGTAAAAGTACTCATCATGGTTACGTACTTACCCCAGTTAGGTATAAATTCTGGTTAATTATGCACCTGTAAAAGTACTCATCACAGCTAAGTACTTACCCCAGTTAAGTATAAATTCTGGTTACCTTTGCACCTGTAAAAGTACTCAACTGGGATAAGTACTTAAATAAGTATTCATCACAGTTAAGCACTTATCACAGTAAAGTATTCATTACAGTTAAGTACTTATCCCAGTTAAGTACTCTCCGTGGTTAAGTACTCATCACGGTTATGTACTTTTCCCAGTTAAGTACTTATTAAGTATGAATCTCTGTTCTGTAGGCACCTGTAAAAGTACTCACCACAATTAAGTCCACTCATCCTTGTACACACTGTTAGTAAGCATCCTTGTTACGTACATACTTAATTACATATTGTGGTTAAGTGCACATATATTTCCTTACAATTCCAGGTGTAAGATTTCAGGAAGTGCTCAGGAAGTTCCTTGCTCTGGGCTTAGAGTGATTTTGAAACAATTGAAACGATTGAATCCCAGTCAACGGGGCAGATTGTTCCTGGATTATTTCACAGTTTTCCCCAAACCCTCAGAATCGTCGCCCTCCCCTGCTGTGATGCTCTTACTGAGAGCAGACGATTCGTTTTCTGATTCCGCAGCTCCCGGTTAAGTATGTACAAACCTCGCCGGTCCAATTGCCAATTCAGCCGGAGTTTGACTTTCAAAGATGGCGTTGAGATCACTTTAAAGTCATTTGCATTGCCACCAGATTCTATTCCTCGAGCACATATAATCAGTTTAGGGGAAACAAGGGCAGAGATTGTGTAGAGCTCCAGTGCGGTGACACACACTCAAGGGGAAACCGCGGCGATCAGCTTCATTCAGAAACAGATCAACAGTCATTTACTCTCTTTCAGTGTTTGACTCCATAACGCCAGTGAACTCTTGACAGGACCACATCAATAAATCCGCAGCACATTCACCAGCAAATGTCGTATTTACGTGAACATAAGAACCCATTTTTTTAAACTTTCAACGCTCAAAAAAACCGAAACACGTCGTCTTTACGCAGTGGCGCCTGTGTGCATCTATATAATGTTAAACAATGGTCCGTAGGCAGACGTGCTACAGTAGAAGCTTTTGGCTCAATAACAGAAATAAATAAACAGTAGACATGTCGTGACACTTAACAGAGACAAAATAACACTGGACGAAGTAACATTAAACAGCAGTACAATATTTTATATTACAATAAACAGAGACTACAAACCACGACCACGTAGCTTAACTTACAAACGAGTCCCAATGTGTGATCGCAGAAAGAGTCGAAACAGTTGAAAATGAACATGAGCAAGTAGTGAAAAAAAAAAATCAAAGGAACAGACACAATCAAAACGCTCAGTCACTGCACAGGGTATAATAATCTTTCACACGGTGTCAGATAAACCGAGAGCTTGAAACAGGCCTGAGCTTGAAACAATTGCTCTGCGCATGTGCGAAGTCTGACTGGAGCAAAGGATCTTGGGAAATGAAGTTCTGTCCACTATAATCGACTTTTTATTTCAAGTAAAACAATTAAAAAATGATACGAGTCATTTTTACTAGTCATTGATACAAGAAATGAAATGAAAAAGAGATATGAGTCACGCTAGGATTGTTAAATAAAGAAAAACAATTATTTTTAAGAGAATATTAACGTATTTGAACCAGAAACTTTAGTAAAAAAAATAAATTAATATATTTGAAAAAAAAAAAAATAAATTATTTTGTGCCTGAAAAATGAGGGGGTGCTTATATTCGCCTAAATACGGCATTGCATTGTGAGTTGTTGCGTAATAGCTCCTGCGATGGAGACGTCCAGAAATCTCAGAAAACATCTCGGTGTCGGTATCCATCTCTGGCGGAGTGGAATAATCTTTGGACTGTATGGTGGAAACATTACCTTTTCATGAAGTGACTGTCATCGGTTGTGACATCAGAAACCCAGACAGGAAATTGAACAGGCAGCAAAGCTTGTAGCCACCAGTGCGGTTCCTCTGGAGATCCTTCAACAGCCACGACGGCCGTCTGACATTAACACACTGCGACGTTACATGACTTTATCTCCCAAACGATCTTCCCGATGATCCAGGATGTAAAGTATCTGAGTGATTTCTGCACAATAATGTAATTTACCGTTAAACATGATCACATTTTTGTTCATAGAAATTCCATATCTTCTGATAATCTGGTGTTTTACTGATTTGATGAGCAGAGGTGTACAGAACTTGAGTAAAATTTGGGAATTTTTGTCAATTTTGTAAATATACAATATGTAAACTATTTATAATACAATTGATTCACAAATGAGAAAAAAAAGATGAACGCGTGAAGAAATTGAAAAAAAATTCTACTGAGCTAGTATTTGTACTTGTATTAGTACTGGTACTTTATTGATTGCGTGAATTGATTGGGATTGCGTGAATTGAAAAGTTGCTTATATTTTTGATACTCAGTACAAGTATAAAGTAGCCTTAAATACTAATAAGTAAAAAAATATTTACAATATTTACAAAAATTACTAAAGTTTACTTAAGTATTTTACACCTCAGTTGATGAGAACTTTGCTCACATTTAACAGTAAAAGACCGGAATTAAGAGAGAAAACATCCCCAACTTCCTGTTTAGGAATCGATTGTGTCTGGTCCACAGAAACTAAATGTAATTCGGGGCGATTGATTAAACGGGTTCAAGCGTTGCCCGTCTGCTTTATTGGGTTTTCACTGTGAGAGCAAATTAAACATATAGATTGTGTAAGAGCTCACTTATATTGGATCCAGCAAAGTTCACTCTTGATGATCTTCTTTACAAATATTAAATAAAGAAGTGTAAATCAACAATGTGAATATGAATCTACAAAACAGAACAAAGTTACGTGATTCATAATTTTGTGCATAATTTTATGATTAATTTAATGGTATTAAGTTATATAAATACGTATTAAGAGATTATTTGAATATTAGATCTACCATAAGAAAATGTTAAATAAAAAAACTATGAATTTAAAATATTGAACAATTAAAAACAATCTCAACAAATATATTTAAATAAAAAAACGACTTAAATAGACTTAAATAGGTTTTTGTATTAAAATATTTTACACAATTGGATATGACATGAAAATCTCTGACTTGTCATGAAGAAATACTATGCAAAAATTCCTGTCTGGCTGAACTCGTTTAATGTCTCTATACTGTAGTTTAAATCTCTTAACAGAAACCAAAGCTGTTGCTGATTTACTCGCGGATTAATCCACGCTAAACGAAAGAGTCCATGACTGTCATTAAGATGGTGTCATTATAAAAAGCTTTAATTAAAAGCTCATCAGCGAGACTGAATCCAACACAGCGGTTCTGATTACTCACCTCGTGAACAAAACCAAATCTTTGTTAATTGCGTTAATTGAAATTTGTCCAGTTGATTGAGTTGCCCATTCAGAACTCAAGAGTCTCTACATGAACCAGACTCTCCTGCTGATTAGAGTTTTAGATTTCACTGCAATCGCAAATCACATTCCAACTATGAAGCAAGAACTGAAACACACACACACACACACACACACTCTCACTCACACACACACACACACACACACACACACACACACACACACACACTCCGACATTGAATATCTATTGTGATTTATGGTATTTATACTAAAATAAAGATATTGAATATGTATTGTGATTGCATTTAATCAGGTTAGAAATATCAATAGGTTATAGTTATAGCAAGAATTTAAATAAAATAGTAGAGGTAAACAAGGATTTATATACGGTACTGTATTATATATTAATATGTTCTTAAGGTAGATCTAATATTCAAATAATCTCTTAATATGAATAATCTTTTGATGATATTTTCTAACATTAATTTAATCATATGATTCCCATGTCATAGTTTTTCAATAAGTTTTCCCTTTTTCATAGTTTTCGGATGTAAAATGCATTTCAAAACATGCTCAATACACATATGTATTTATTTATTTATGTGTGTGTGTCCCACCTTTTGACCCAGAGTTTCTTTGTGCAAAGTAGAAAAAAATAATTGTGCTCATTTATTATTGTATACGTGCTGACAAGAAGAAGGTAGTAGCGCGTGTGTGTTTTATGACAGAACAGGAACAATACAATTTCACGGAAGCTATTTTCTGGAGCACGTTTTGCTTCCATCATTTAATTCAAGATTGTGCTGAAAGTTCTTTTCCTGGCCTTGTCTAATTTCTTATTTCTAAGGCCTAATGATTGTGAAATGGCTTCAAATGGAAGAGCAAGAATAGAGTAGGCTTACATTCACTTGTTTGGGTAATTCTTCACGTGAGATTAATTGAAGTGGACACACGGTTCTCTGCAGTCGCTGATGAATCGTGATGTAGATACGTTCCTCCTTCCAATTTGTTCTGTCTTCTGCTAAGGATCTGTGGCTAAGAAGTCTATGGATAAAAAAATACCATAAAACCTCTAATAGAACGCCACCTCTAGTAGAACGCCACTCTTAAATATGCACATTTTCACATCCTGTGTTCTTTGGGGCTTGTGTGCTACTAACACAGACGGTTGGATTTAAATAATAATGATGTGTATAAGAGCGCCAAACACCATGTCAGAACATCTGACCATTGAGGTGAAATGTGGTGGAAAAACCAGATAAGTTGCCTTATAGAGAAACACCAGTCAGTGGACAATCTATTGGTCCATTAAACAGACAGGCAGCAACAGCGCCTCCTGTCCTGGAAATGGAGAACAGGTGGAAATGCAGCCGGTGCTTTGCTCACACAGCGAGAGACACTGGTTTACTTTACAGAATTACCGTACTTAAACGCCTATTGACTTCTTTTAAAACAAATCGCTTCAATTGCCCCTTCTTACAATGAAACAGGATCATGTAAACATGTTTATGATTTATATTAAAGTTTAAAAAAAAGATAAAAAAGTCGCGTACAACATTGGCAAGCTATTCATTGGTCAATTCTCATATTCCGGAATTTTCATCAGAAATTTTGTAAAGACTTAAGCAAACATGGGAGAAAGTTTTCTAAAGGAAACCCATACAAGCACAGGAAAAACATAAAACTCCAACTGGGCCTTGAACCTGAATCCAGAACAAAACCTTTTCCCTGCATATATTACACATATATATTTTGCTTTTTTATTATAAAATGCATGTTGTAATATCCATTAAAACAAAATGTGTAGGTTGAAAACAGTCTCTATTACTACTTTCTTCCAGGGGGCTTCAGATCTGTTGGTCTGTCTTTTCCTGTTAACACTGAAGAAAAGTCCTTCAGCATATTTATTTCCTTATTCACGCCTCCATTTTGCATAGGCAGATTTTCAAACGTGACTTTCTTCACAAGTGGTGTTGATGTCTCATTTTACCGTGACAGGGTGGTCTCGACCGGCGGCTGGCCAGAAGTGTCCTGTTACTAACTCTGCAGAGACGTGATGACAGCTCAGCATCTCCGTTTAATACCAAATGGCAGGTGCTAACAAAGGAAACGTGGCAGCTTGTGATTTATTATCAGCTCGAGCAATAATCGTCGCTGAATCAATAGTGGCATTCGGAATAATACAAGGTGAAAACCATGAATATTTGTATTTATTTGTTTGCATTCAGCAATCTTTTATAGTGTCACCATTAAAATTGACTTCATTTTTTACTGGGACTCAAACCTACAAACTAGGTGTTGGTAGAATCACGGTGCACTAAGACACGTGGAAGCATTTTCAAAAATTTCAAAACTCTTGTGAAACACAGAAATGTAAACTTCTACAGTAACCAATGTTGTGTGTTCAATTCCCACGGAAAATAACCCAATGTGTGACATCATTGTATGATTGTGATTGTTATTGTATATTGTAATGATACTGATGTACTGATTGTAATTTGTATATTCTCGAACAAGCACAAAATAAATTAAAATTAAACACTGTTCAACTAATTCCATTCTTCACTGGGACTCAAACCCACAACCTAGGTGTTGGTAGCATCATGCTGCATTAAGTGAGCAACAGGAAAGCCAAATCTCTTTTGTAAAACATTACACAAATAACCCGAGCTTTTCAGTAGCTTAATAGTAAAGCTGGTGTTAACAGCCCCAAGGTTGTGGGTTCAATTCCCAGGGGGGGGGCTGAATGTGTGACTTCGTTGTAGTTTATAAATCCTCAGACATGTACAAAATGTGTTGAGAAAAAGTCAGTGAGATGTGGATAACGTTCGCCCTTGGCAATTTAGGCCCGAAATGTCATTTTAAACACCTGCAAGACATTTGAAAAGGCTCACATCCCTTCTGTGTGTTTGGCTTCCCTTCAGTTTCGGCTTTATCATGGTGTCTTTCATCAACACGGACACAAATATGGCTGCAGTAAAACCCATTCCAGAAGAGCAATTTCATCACGTTGTTCAAATGTCTCTGTAATGATTGCTCACAATATCTCGCTGTTTGGAAACACTGAGGACAACAGGGAAACAGAACTAAAGGAGGAAATCGGATCGGACAATGGAGCGTCTTCAGACGTCTAAAAAAATCATTTCATTTCAAACGGTCCGATTTTGAATTCCTTACAAAGTGACATTTAAAATCCAATTTGAAAAAAGAACCAAATACGAAAGGATCGCCCCTTGTCGACTCTCCATCATTCCGTGAGACCGAATGGAAGAAAATGGTATTTAACGATCAGAGGTTATTTTACCTTTCGATAATTGTGGCTGTCTCACAAGAAACAAAAAAATCCATTAGACCTAAAACCACCAATCTAGTTTCGTGAAAAAAAGCCAATACAAAAAGTCCATCAGCTTTATACACTGCTTTTTCCATTTCTGGGTCACGGGGTGCTGAAGGGCAATCATAGAGTATGACAAGTTCACACGGGAGACCCGGTAGAAACCCAAGCAAACACACGTAGAACATGCAAAACTCCACAGATGAAAACCATAGCACTATACGTAATTAAAAAGGTATTACAACAAAGTCGTACCAGAACAGAATAAACATATCCACTCTATTATAATAAAACACACATTACTCAATTCCTCACAACCCGTCATAATTTTTGTAAATTACCGTATTTGTGCAAATATCGAATTTTTGACGCTCATTTAATCAAATTTTCGAAACCTGGGAGGTGCTTATAATTGGTGATTTCAAACATACACAAATAAATGGAAACGTATTGTCTTTAAGCAGCGCATGTGCGTTGTGTAGGTCAAGATTTATGCATACAGTATAAGATTTTATTGGCTCAATAAGAGAAATAAAGAAACATTAGACACGCCGCAACACTTAAACGAGACAAAAAACACTGGAAAAAGTAAGATTAAATTAAAAAAATCATTATTATTATTACAACAAACAGAGCTACAAACAACGCTTAGCTTAGCTTAGCGCTAACAAACGGGTCCAATGTGTCATCGCAGAAAGAGTGAAAACAGTTGAAAATGAAGAACACGGACAAAAAGTAAAAAATACAAGGAACAGACACAATCAAAACTCTTGGTCTGCTAAACAGGATAATAATCCTTCGCTTTGCTTCTCTTCACACTGCGTCGGATAAACAGAGCGCTCCACAGGCCTCACGCAGTTGCTTTGCGCACGTGAGGACTGGTGAAAAGACTCTTGGGAAATGAAGTTCTGACCACTAGAATCGACTTCTTGTCATCTATAATTAAACGTAAAGCGATGTCAAAATAATACAAGTCACAAGTTACAGTCGGCTAGTTAAAAAAAGAAAAATTAGTATGTTTAGGAGAATATTAACATAATTGAACCAGAAATGTAAAAAAGCTAAAATACATTTTTTTAAATTTTGAAAATCACCATTGGGTGCTTATATTCGCAGGGTGCTTATATTCACATAAATACGGTAATAGAGAAAAACTACATTTTCATACCATTAATTTCTCTTTCATCCCTTAATTGTGACTCACAGGCAAACACAAGTCGCTGTAATTCGACTCCTGCCATTGTTTAAGATGTGATTTCTTGATGGGTTTGTTCAGAGACGGCTGCTATTGGTCGGTCTGGACACCGTTAATCATGACTATTGATTGGAGAAAGACAAAGTCTGTCTCTGTGTTTATCTATTCACAGATGTCTGTTTGAGTGCGCGTATAGTTCTAAAAATACAGAAGAAAAGACGAGTTAGTTTTACAATTATATCTAGCCAAAAAAAATCAATTATTGTTGATGTCACAAGTTTCAAACGCTGGTATCTGAAAAGTGTGAGATCCTTAACAAAGGTAATATTTGTTAGGAATGGTTGCCAAGATCTCACTGGTTGGAGAATCCACCTAAGGGTCAATTACATTCGTTGTACAAGTGGTGTAAAAACAGGTGAATACTTGCTACTGTGAGCGGGAATGATGGAAAGAATGGGATTGGTGTGCTCAAGACGGCCATTAAATTCAGTCCCACGTACATGAAATTCGTGTCTAGGTTTGGAATTAATTTTCCATAGGGTTTCCTCCAGGCCGATTCAGCAGTTCCCATGGTGACAGGAGGGTTTAAAACTACAAAGAAAGTCGCGCAAAAAAATCATCAAATTCTGAGATGAGCAGAAGTTCATCAGGTAGGTTTGGAGGACTGCGGCTTGTTTCATTCAGTGATTGTTGGTTGAGCGTCAGAAGATGCTCCTCTTTTTGTTAATCTAAACAATTTTACATTTTTTTTGAAAAGCACCAGCTCTCAGACTCTTAATGAGGTTTAGGTTTTGGCTCTATCCAATGGGAGTCATGAAAATTAAGGCCAAGTTAAGTTGAGACATGGTGCTGAAAACCAAACCAAAGCCTCTTCCGATCATCTCAGGACTAACTTTGGAAACTACAAATCAATAATCAATAATTTGTTAAATAAACATTATTCCGCCTGTAGAAAGTGGTTCCAAATAAATCTTCCCTGACTAGTTCTTATGGATTCAGATCTGCTTTACCACCAGGAGGTAATTTACAAAGCAACATACTGTAATGCATTATCTCAATTTGTGATACTTTGTCATTGTCAGATTAAAGGTCATTGTAAAGATTAAAGGGTTTTTCAATTCAATTAAAAATTGGCAGATTATTTGATTATAAATTGACAGAATACAGTTACATATTCCTGCTCTCTGGATGATTGGCCACCAATCCGGGGATTGTCCCACCTTCCGGCCCAGAGTTTCCGTGATTGTCTCTAACTCCCCGTGACCCAGAAATAGAAAAAGCAGTAGAAAATTGTAAATAGTAAAAAGGATAGTTTATAGACAATAGACAGTATAGTGTTTTCCCAACACTCTCACAAGAACCTTCAGCTGCTCTCTTATCCCATCACCTTTAAATAAAGCTCATTAAATAAAGTCATTAAAAAACGTATCTGTTTGTTTATTGAAGGTTAAAACTTTACATGAAGATTTTACTGCTTCCGTTTATGACAAACGCGGCTCGTAATGCGTCTCATTTTATTCAAGTCGCTTTGGATAAAACTAGACAAATGATTGTAAATTAAATATTCAAGGATAACCACAGTGTTTTCGGTTTTGCTAAATATTAACAAGCGTCTGTAATTTTGATTACAGATCCTGAAGGTCCTGACGTATGGAAAAGTGAGTTTGCGATACGAAAGATACAATGTTTTAAAATCAACGACTATTAAATTAAAAACTGTTTTTAAAACAGCTTCGACCGCACACGTGCATCCGAGGGTTAAATTCTAAATTGTTGCAGGACTGAGGTTAATGATGCAGAAGCAACAATCACTAGGTTCTCCAGAGCTTTCAATTGGAAAACATCCAAACTTATCAGGTCAAATCTACTGCACGGCTCGGTGTCTTCCACTGTGACTGCTTCGTGTAGGGCCAGAAAATCCTTCCTGTCTGCAAACACGCTGATAAATATGCATCTCTTTCCGGGAGCCTCGTGTATAGCGTGTGGTGCAAGCATGACGTTGAGAGATGTCGTAAGACCTCTGAAGATTAGCCTCCTGAATGTCTTTCCAGTATCTACACCTCTGTGTTTGTCTGAATCAGCCTCAGAAGTTCGCTCAGCGGGGCGGGAGTTTCAACAGAATTTAATTCTGCCTCCGATCAATGGGAAGGGTTGAGGTTTCTAACAGGATTTTTCCAGGCTTTCTTCACAGGATCGATCTATTCACCTTTAAAACATCTTTTAAAACCAGTATGTGCAGGATCTGCTGTAGAGCAATAATCACAGAGCACAGAAAGCGTTTAATTTGTCTCCTTTACTGAGTCTATTATAACATTATCTAGACTAGAAAGACCCTAAAAAAGACCGTAAAGAATTACGCTTTAAAAGCCATTTTCCCCCAACTTGTGTTCAATTAATCAAGCGGATCTGAAAGCTCCACAGTGGAGTTTTAGAATCCGAGCGAATGTCCTCCAGGTCTATACTGGCTTCTGAATGTATAGGGGCTTTACGTAGAATGCACTCCGGAAGCCAAGACATCAAAAGGCTTGTCAATGAGCGAAGGAACATCAGAAGAGCAATGCAAAACCTTTCTGCAAAATGAGCCATAATTCCTTGGACAAAGATCACAGAGCGTAATGAATTGGAGTAATGAACATTTCTATCAGCCTGTTGCTGGTCCACATGAACAACAGTGTCGTACTCTTCCATCAGGACCTTCTGAGACCTTCAGTCCATTCATAAAAATGCTGGAATCCACTGAGCTCTATCTGGAATACGCTTCCACAGAGCCAGCGTTGGATGAAATATTGTTATGGTTTCTTCTAGTGACTAGAGGTTTATCTAAAGCTGCGGTTTTCATCATGTAACGCTGTTATTTGTTTTGCTACCGTATTCCAGTCTTTCATGTCAGGTTAGAGCAAAGAAACGCAATGTTGAATTACAAAACACACACACACACACACACACAGACAGCCACATGCACACACACACGGAGGTGGGTATTTATTTATTTATTTTTATTACATTTTTTAAAAATCTAGTTCAAAATAAAATTAGATTAATTTAAAAAAATTCTAAACTAGATTAAAATAGATGTATAAACATTAAAATAGATATATTTCTAAATTAATTTCTAATGGTAATCGCAAAAAGAGTTCAACTTTATATCTTAACTTATCTTAGTTATATCTTAACTATAACTTACTCAGAAATTGCAAGTCATATAATTGCAACTTTTTATCTGTGAATTTTCAATCTCATAATTCTGATAAAAACTCTAATAATGACTTTTTCACCTAAGGAATGTGCAAGACCCTCTTATAATGGAGGACTTTTATTCTTTTAAACAGAAAATTATTGATTCTATTAGAGGAATCCCCTCAACAGAAAGATCAGTCCCCGGACCCTTCACCAAACACTTTATGGGCACCAGATTTAAAAAGATAAAAGCAAAAAAAATCTGGACAAAGCAGAAGTGGCACATTTTAATCACCAGCGGTTTTCCGAGATACAAAGTGCGGAAATGGGCTTGTATAATTTTTGTGCGAAATCTGAAAAAGGCAAAACACGGCGTGGTCTTATCACTCCCAACAGCAGCACGCTTCCGGTCACACACATCTATTGCCACAATCACGCCAGACTTAACTGGTAATGGAACGAAACAAACCACCATTGACTGGCAGAAACATTCAGACCCGAAGCTGGCGGAACACTTCACAATGAGAGAAATGCTAATTAAGCCGACTGTATCTTCCGCTGCGTATTAAAATGCAAAAATTCGCATCCTGTTATGCGTGCAAACGTGTACTTACAAAATCCGGCAGCTTATAACACTCACTTAATTTTCAAATTCAGACTCTAATGTTAACAACCGTTTGCGTGACACCGGTGATCGTGTTTACGAGTTTTGATAGATTTCTGCCTTAAATTTGGATCAAAAACCAATTGAAGTCTGAATCCTTCCAAATATTTCCAGTTCAAACGCCATTTGGAGAAGATGGATTACATTGCTTTCTTTTAAAGCTTTTGTTAAACACAATGCAAAGGTTTTCTCCGTTTTCTGCATCTCTGTATATGTTTGCTGATCCCACGAAAAAATGCAAAGCGAGATGGATAAAAAAAACAAAAGATGACAAGTGCCTGAAAACATTTAAAAATATATAGGCGCAGATACTGAAGCTTCGTTTTAATACAAAAGAAGCAAAAAGTAATTAAACGTTTGGCTTTAAATCAACACATTGAAAAGCTTCTCTTGCAGTGTTTGTAGACTAGAACCTTCTGAAGTTGTTAGTCACTAAACCTTGAATATTTATTTCAGTCTCGGTCGGAATGACCTTCTGTTTGACGCTAGGTGTGGAAAACCGTCCTGAATTTACATTCGCTGGACATTATGTGCATCATTCTGACATCGGAGTGACTTTTAGGAAGAGTGCAAAACGTAGGATTAGCGGAAAGTCTCAAGCGCATGAATATCCCAACAATCTTGTACGTCCTTGCTTGCAGAAGATCAAATAAACCATCAGTATACATTAAACATCAACCTGGAGGAATCCCACCTGTACAGACTTCCTTTCCCTAGTAACACACAGATCATGTTCGCCTAACACACCTCAGACGTACTGGAGTTTGCTTGACTAAATCTTAAACCTTATTGGCCGCTTCCTTGACCTCGCCAATAAATCTTGCGAACTCGATTCACATTTACGCTGACGTTGTTACGAGTTTTGTAAGTTTGGTTTGAAATTTGGCACAGACATTTGTTTGAAACTTGGTGTCACAATTGGGGTCACCACATGATTTGCATTTTTCAAATATTGCTTCTTGAAATGCAGAACGCTTTCTGAAATTAGCATGGAGCAATTTTACGGTCAAAATTCAAAAGAGCTGTATTGAAGAATTCAAATAGTTTTATTGTATTTGCTATTGCGCTTTGGGTCTCAAAAAACAGAAAATAAAATCAACAACCCAATTTGCAAGGCTTCTCCGACATACAAAAACTGACAAACGCTACACAAAAAAGCAAATTTAATTTGTATACGAGAAATCAATTCGAGAGGTGACAGAACCAGCCAATCAGCGTTAGAGGGCGGGTCACTCACAGGAGATGTGGAACAGTGGGATTGGTCAGATTGAAACATTTATCAAACGTTGATACCAGGTAAGTTGAGAAGGAACATTAATTACTTACTCAACACATGGATGGCAATTTATTCTCTGTCGATGTTTTATTACAGCAAAACCCATTCGTCAACAACGCGGTTGCCTTCCACTTCAGTCTCAGTACACAGGGAATTTGACCCTCCCTCTGATGGTGATTGGCTCTCTCAAATTTATCTTAATACCGTGTGAATTTAATTCATGCTTGCATTCAAGTTTTGTTCGTATTTGCGCGTTTATGGGAACGTAACTTTACAAATTTTTGGAATTTTGACTGTAATTTGTCTGTAATCAAATTACAAGTCAACATTACATTCCTCTCTTATGGTCAAGAGCTTTGGAACCAAAAGATGAAGCTCTTTTTATGTCATTATGTCCTCCACATAATGGTTAGGTGATTGGGGGACGTCCTCTGACGTCCAAGGGGACTTCAGCTCCATAAAACGAGCTGAGGTGGACCACGCTGAACATCTACGGCATCTCTAAACCCTCTAGTAGTCTCCTACCAAGAGGAGACCCAGAGGAAAACCCAGAGCAGCTGAAGGAACCCTGTCTCAAGTCCAGTCAGTGAGAAATCTGACTGTCTGCTTCCCTTCCTGAACCGCCCAGATGAGGGGAAGAAGATGGATTGATGGATGGGAGGAAATTGTAATATTGATGTGAAACTGGCTGAATGAAAGAACGAGTTGACAGTCGAATCATCAGAGCGGCATGTCCATCAACTAAACAATGAAGGAATTAACCACATCTGTCAAGATGTAAATACTCATCCGAAGCCAATGGTTACCAATGGTTATTCGACTCTGTCTGAATTGTCAGATTGAATATTTAGAGGTTTTAATTGTCTGCTGGAATATTTA
This sequence comes from Paedocypris sp. Pulau Singkep, assembly GCA_017309775.1. Classification (NCBI taxonomy): domain Eukaryota; kingdom Metazoa; phylum Chordata; class Actinopteri; order Cypriniformes; genus Paedocypris; species Paedocypris sp. Pulau Singkep. The sequence goes on from MU204386.1 coordinate 4,682,615, forward strand.
GTATAATCAGGAATTAAGTTGCCAAATCAGAATCGCTGGGAATAATGAGCAGATCTCGTGAGATGCAGATAATAAATATCGCGGATAAGCAATTTACGGCAGACAAAGTTATTTCAGGCTAATGCTCATTCTTATGTATGAGATGCTATTAGGGATTGTGATGTCTCCCACCAGCAGGCGAACATCCATCCCCTTTAACCCCTTCTCACGCAAACCCCAAAGACAAACTGCTTTCTGGCGAGTCTTGGAAAAACTGCGAGGTAGAGCAAAAGCGTTGAAAGCACTCGGAATTGAATTGATTGAAAAGCATCTAACATCTTTTTCGGGCGTCTTGTAAATATGGAAAGCTGCGACACAGTCCATTTATTGCAAATTCTTACATAAATTTGAAAGGAAATGAACTTCACAGTGGATCACGACATAAAGCGATTACACTTCTGAGGATGCTGCGAGCTGCCAACGCTTGTGTGGAATTTTTTTCCCTCGACCGAGACACTTTTAAGAGCGCACACGAGGACGACTTCCTAGGGTGTTGTGCAGGGTGGATCTCGCCTGGCACAGTCCAATTGGCACATCCACACTCATTAAGCCGCTCAGTTCCGACAAACTCTAATGAACGTGTTCGCAATAACAACCTCAGGTCACCAAAGTGCAACCTAGACATGGAAAACTCCGTTTGGCTTGGAATATTTTCGGTAAACACACAGGAAGTCTCGACTGCTTTGGCTGAAAAAGCGAAGTGATGTACTACAGCCAGATCATCAGCGCTATTAGACATTCTGCTGTAGTCCAGGCCTGGAATCCTTGAGCAGTGATTATTCCCGTCGCTCTGCCTGTTAGTCTGATGAGGCTTCCGTGGTAATTCGGGAAAATTTGAGAAGCCAGGTACATTGACATGCCAGCGCTGCGACATGAACACAGATTTCATTAACTGTGCGATTAAGAAAGGTCACATTTCCCGTAAAGGAGAACACGAGCCTTCATCTGGGTGGAAGATTATATCAAAATCACCTCGGAGATGAAGTGACCTCTATACTTTCCTAACTACATCCTGCACTTTCGTCCGGAACTTTTTCTTCCAATTAAATGTTTCTCAAAAGCGAGTGAATTTTTTTTTTGTTGTATTTATGTTTTAATGTAATCTGTTGATATAAAAGCATAAATAAATACTAGTATGCCAATTATTCGTTAACTCTCTGTGGGCTGAACTATTGCGTAAACTAATCCAATATAAACTAAAAACCCTCATATGCTATATGAATAGATTTATGAACGTTTTTACATCATTACAGTATGTTCACACCATATCAATTAATGGTTTTATTTTCATAACTATTACTAAATATTGTGATAAAATTAGGGAAAGTAGCGAGGTTGCCTGGTTGAAACCGTACTGAAATTTGCTGTATTTTTACACCCACGTCATCATGAAGATGTGTCCTGGGCGGAGCCATGTTTGCAGCTGATTGGAACATTCTGATTGGATGCGCATATAATGACTACTAAATAGAACAGGCTTATTTCCGTGCAATGTATTCCAATATATTTCAGTATGTATTTTATTTCGCCAATCTCAGCGAATAAAAATTTGAATCTCTCAAACACAGCTGAGATTAACAGGTAATCATGCAAATAAACTGAATACTTTTTTTTTTAATCAATGTGTGTGTGTGTGTGTGTGTGTAAAGAGACAGGTCTATGCTGACATCCAAAAGAATCATGTCCCTTACTTGGTATCTTGATGTGCAGGTTTCTCTCCCGCGGTGACACAAGTGCATTAGACAGCTGGTGATGGCAGCTGGGCTGGACTGTGTGGTCTGATAGTGTGGTGCAGGTAACAGGGGTCCACGCCTGGCATGGTGGGCCGGGGTCTCTGGGTAGGCTGAATGTAGGTCACGAAGCATTTAGAACGGAGAAACACATACAATATTCAGCGTGAGGGAAAGGGACACGTTCGGAAGGTAAAGCACATGATTATAAAATAAAGAGCCTCCAAAAACCCACAGTGAAGGGTCTTCTAAACTCTGTTCAAATCTATTCAAGTTCTATTAAATACAAAAAAAACTTTGTAGTATAGAAAACAATATATATAATATAGAACGGCAGATCGGTCAACCAGTAGGTAGGTTGATCAGCAGGTGGTGCGGGTGGGTTGAAATATAGCGGGCAGGTTCATTGGTTGGCAGGCAGGTAGGTAGGTTGGCATGTTGATTGGTATGTAGTAGGCAGATTTGTCGGCTGTTAGGCTTCTACTGTGGTCGGAAGGTAGGTAGGTCGGTAGGTAGACAGGTTTATAGAGAGATTGGTAGGTTGGTTGGTTGGTTGCTAGGTAGTTTCTCACCTATTCTGTATTTTGTTTGGTAGGTTGATTGGTCACCAGTAGTTGGCATGTAGTAGGAGTGTTGGTCTGTAGGTTAAACTGTGGTCAATTGATAGGTAAGGCAACAAGTTGTAAGGTTGTCGGGAGTATGTTTAGGCAGGTAGGTTGTCGGGCAGGCTGATTGGTTGGTAGGTAGGCCACTATTGGTCACTAAATAGGCAAGTCGGCAGGTACGTTGGTTGGCAAGATCGGTCGGTAGGTAGGTTAACAGGTCAATTGGTGATTAGGTTGGTTGGCAGGTCGGTAAGGGAGGTCGGCAGGTAGTAGGCGGGTTGATAGGTAAGATGGTTTGTCAGGAGGTAGGATTATTTATTTATTTGTTTGATTGTTCTTACGCCATCTTAGCATGGCTATATAATGGCAACATGGTCTTTGACAATTTTACACTTTAGAAAGCAAAACATCTCTATAACGGCTGATAAATAGCAATAAATACACAAGTTTTCAAATAGACTTCAACAAAGTAGATACACTCTTTCATGTTTATTTCTGTTAAAAATTGTAAAAAATTTTGTGGTAAAACGTTCTTAAAAGTATCTGTTAAAACATTTTCTGAATAAAACCGTATATCATACAATCCATCACAGTCAATTAAAGTCAGGAGGTAGGTAAGGCAAGGTCGGTTGGTATGCAGTTGGTAAGTTGGTCGGTAGGTAGGTAGATTGGTGGCTATGTAGGTTGGCCAACAAGACTGATCAGTTGGTAGGTAGCAATTTGGTAGATTAGTGAGTAAATAGGTAGGTTCAAGCCAATAGGTAGGTTCAATCCAACATTTTCAGTATTTTAGCTGTTTTTCCGTTTCATCTCCAAATCTGTCACAATATTTCGAGGAAAAGCTCTTTTGCCTTATTGTCTCAGAAGTCATGGAAAATAAATCAGAAGATCAGTAGGAAAAAACTGTCAGATGACAAAGCATCCGTGTGACTCAGATGGCCGACACACTGAGCCGCAACCACGCAAAACAAGATCCTCATATTGTGTCATATCTCATTTCTCGGAGGAAAAGTATTCAGGTTTGCCCTTATCCGTTTCCCATTTCAAGAACCACAATGTAACCTGAGATTACACATGGAGATAATAAAAAATGGAGAATCTTATTAACTTGTGGTCACATTATGAACATATTAATAAAAAAAAGGGCTATTTTAACATTAGCGAGAGGAGGCATTATATTATAATCCTGGTTTCTACTTTGCTGCAGAGTGAAAATAGACTGTTTTCAACTTCCATTTTGCAACGTTAATGTCAAAACACTTTTATCTGTTCTCAAGGTTACGCTAATGGAGGCCTTCATTATTCTGACAGTTAAGTAAGCAAATTCACTCTTTCATTCTTTTTATTAGAAACAACCTTGCTTGACTCGTACGTAGTCTAAATTGTTCCGAGCAAGACAGGGAATAAATCATTTTTTAAATGTATCTATAATTTACATGGATATTGAAAACAGAAAGTATTGAAAACAGACCATGGGCTTGCGTGGGTTTTCTCCAGCTCTCCAGTTTCCAAATCTATGTGTTCAGAAGAATCTTATTCTTCAAATCTTCATATTTGCCCACAAGTATGAGTGAGCGTGAATGTGTTTGTGTGTCCCACTCTGTGATTGGTTGGTCACCAATCAAAGGTGTGTCTTGCTTCCAGCCCCTAGAGTTGCTGTTCCCGAAATGGAAAAATGGTTCAGAAAATAGATGGATTTTCTGGGTCAATAGGAGCTGGAGCAAATCTCAACACCTCTTGGTCTATTCCCACTATCACTCATGTTAATGGACTGTGGAAAGAAACCCAAGTGAAAATTGAGAAACGTTCAAACTCAACACAGAAGCCCCCGACCAGGCCTTGAACTCGGCTCTTGCTGTGAAGGACCAGAGATACGCATTTGTGCTGTCCATCTCCTAAGATGTTTATCCAATTTTTGGAACCTTTGTATTTTTGGCACACATTTATGTAATCTTTATCATGAAGATCTAATAGCGCACATTTCTGTGTTGATGTTTAACATGACTCTGCGTTATGCTATAGGTGAATTCATTTTCGAAACACTGTACAAACACGCGCAGTATTTCTATGAACACATGTAATCATTTTTGTGCTAATCTTTGGCGTGAAAAATAAATGTAGCACTTGGCTTGCGCTCTTCATTTATTACGCAGGTAATTACTTTGGCAGAACATTCCAGACACACAGTCTAATGTATTTCACCGTCAGTTCTTATTCTTTTGAAAAAGCATTTTGTTTACACTCTCTGAACTTTAAAAATGATTTAACTGTTAATTGTGATTATAATAACGATTACACTGTGTCCACTCCACTAGATGGTCAGATCTCTAGAAAGTTTGTCTCTGTTAAGTGCCACGACGTGTCTAAAGTTTCTTTATTTCTGTTATTGAGCCAATAAAAGCTTTTGATGTATGTACGTCTGCCTACAGAACATTGTTTAACACTATATTGACGCACACATTATATAGAGTTCCGCTGCAAAAAGACCAAGTGTTTCCGTTTATTTGTGACTGTCCCTGACTTAAAATATGGAAAAAGGGGTGCTTATATTTACACGCATCTTTGAAATTATAAGCCCCAAGTTTTAAAGCGTAGAAAAATCTAAAGAAAAAGTGTATGTAAAAACGATAAAAAAATAAGACGTAGACATTGAAATTTGAGAAATAAAAAAAAAAAAGTTCATATCAGACAGTGTTTTTCTCCCATTTCTGTAGGAGCAAGTGCAGCTGTGATTTCAAAAGGTACAAGGAAATGTGATTCTTCAAGCAGCCACTTGTTCTTTAAGGCATTTCATATCGACAACTTTGAGGGATATAAACGATGGGTTAAAAAAATGCAAAAATCAATGAGACTTCGATTGAGAAGGGCACAGTATCAAATGTCCTGTGAGCCTCAAAGCGACAGCTCAAAAATTGCATCCGCTGTTGCAATTTTACACTTACCAATTATTTATTTCTCACTTCAGGAAATTTTTATTGTCAGACGTTTTTTTAAATAATCGATTGGCATATGAGCGCTTTTTAAAAAATGCTTGGAAATGATAAAATAACAAGTTTTACTATTTCCCCTCTTTGAGATTTTGAAGAAGTTTTTTTAAAAACTACAAGAAATTGATGAAAAAAAACATTTTTGCTATTTAAACATAATATTTACAGTAAACTGGTTATATACTGTTCTGTATATATGTATCTATAAATGCGTTTCTACATCTTATCTTCTCCAGCAAGACATGGAAACATTTTCTGTTTTAAAATGTAGAATTTTAATTTTAAAATGTATATGTGCGTGTACATATACACACATAATATTTATTTTAATATATAAACGATATATATGTATAATTGTGCGTGTTTTTTAACACATATTTACATACTATTTATAATTAACATTCAGTGTTTGATGTTTTTAAATATTTGTAATAAAAAACTAACAAACAAAAATTAAGTAAACGAATATTGTGTCATCGTTTCACTCAAACACGCTTTCGTAAAGAGACAACCCAGCATTCAACATGCAAGATTACGATCGATGACGGCCTGAGAAATCTGTTCTACAATTAACATTGAGAATGAATCCACCTTTTCATACTGTACAAAACTCACCAGGACTCACCGGTCAAGGCCTCGCGGACCACCAGGACTGACTTTCAGGCGACTCTATTTGAGTGCGGAGTGACCGTGGCCTGAGCTTAGCCATCGTACAAAGCAACCTGGAGGAAGATAGAAAGGCAGTGAGATGAGGTCAGAAGGGTTAGCGTCACTCACAATGCCACGGGAATGTATGTTGGCCCTGACTGACAAGCTAGCATTGCTCAAAAAGCCTTTTCACTCAGACCCTTATCTCGTCTCGAAGACCCCCATGACGTCCATCTCCTCCAATCAGCAAAAGAAAACAATACAGATCCAGTTGAACCAAACAGCTCCAACACGACACAGAACAAGACCATTAAGACGGAACACAGAGAAGAAAGAGAAGATCTGGTTCTAATTTAACGTGTGTTGTGTGTGTTAAGTCCGTGTTCTTTCCTGGTTTGGATTTAGTGTCGATTTGAATTTTCACTCACAATCTATCCACTTATTAACAGATTAATATTTTATTATTCATATTTAAATTATCAAAACTGTACATGAATAAATTATTAACCTTTTTTACATTCAACTGGAATTTTTACGAAATCCACTCACACCTGATTTGACAGTTTAATTAAGCATATATGACTTTATATTTTGATTTGCTTTTACTGTAAAATAAAAAAACAGCTCCATTTTCTTCTAGCCCAGTTGAGATTAACAAGCTTTTACATACAAAAATTATACATATACATAGAGAGAAATGACATATACCATATTTTAACATTTTTTTCCAAGTATTACAATATTATCAATATTACTTATAAAATTTTATGTAACACGCACCATAATAACTTTACATTGTCATACAAAACAATTCGTCCTAATATAATACGTATTATGATTTCTTCGGCAACATTAGACGGGCATCATGTTGACGCCAGTCGGCGTATTGTTGACGCACTTTAACGGAGAGAATCCGGAAAACAGGTTTGTGTTTGTTTGTCTGGAGGGAACAGACTGTGCCGACAGCAGGAGCGTGACACGCTTCACCTCAAAATATTTTTTTCATGAAATTAATAATTCATCCCGCCATGTTTTTGTTTAGCAAGGAGCAAGGACAGTTTACACAGCTCCGGGTTTCCTTTTTACAACATCCGGCGATAATTCCGAAGATTTGTTGCTGTAATCGTCAAGAGCGAGAAAAGGAAACTGACCCAACTCGAGGCGCTTGATTGGGCCGTAACAACTTAGAAACTAATAATGGAGGGCGAGACTGGAGGCAAAGACCCTCGGCGCACCTGCCCACATCGCCGCGGGCAACTACGCGGACACATACGCTACGCACAGGAAGACGCCGCAGTGTTCCTGAGAGTATGGAATCAGATTAGGGCCAAAAATAAAACGTAAATTTTAAAAAATGCTTCACATTTACATTCGTTTTTTTTTTTTACTTACAAACATTTTTGTTCGAAACTTTATTTCGCTTCAGATTTTTTTTGCTCGTTTCATTTATTTACGTTTGAACTTCTGGCACGAGTTTCACGTGGAGGCGGCCCTTACTCTGATTGGCTGGTGAGAATGTGATTGGCAGCGGTTGACTAGGAAGCCCGCGACCAAACGCAAAAAAATGAAACAAACGAAAAAATCTGAAAACAAAAACGTAAAGATTGCAAGCAAAAAAAAAAAAAAAACCAATTGTGAAGCATTTTATGTTTGTTTCTTAGAACTTTACATTTGATATTTTTGGCACTGATCTGATTCCATTTAAGAGGAGACACAGCATCGAGAGTCAAGGAAAGGTGAGCTAAGCCTTGACTTTCATCTTCACGGGGATCGGATTCTACTTTTAGTTTGCCAAATACACCCAGAAACAGAAAAGAACATGTTCAGCTTCCATCCCTTAATTCTATTTGTTTACTGTATTTTACACCATCAAAGATGTTTTATTTAATTGTAAACAACAACAAACGTGAAGTGATGACGTCAATGTTTGTCCACACGCAATTTTTAATAAAATGCTTGATTATACATAAACACACTCATGATAAGATAGCTAATATATATTAGTAATATATAATGTAAAATGATAATATAGATTAATTAGTACTACGCCATACTCTACATACCAACACACATATGCACACTCAGTATTCTAATTAGTACTATCATATCATTAGTACTTAGCACATGTCATATGTACATAAACATCCACTTACACAGACATACGTAGATCTGTATATAAACACACATACATGTGTATGTAGTAGAAAATGTACTTCATCTTATATATTGTACAAAAACATACAAAAACACACATACTATTATTATCAATGTAGATATAATATACTATATTATATATACATTGATACAGAGACACACATACACACATTTAAATATGTAAAGACAAATAAACACATATAAAGTACAGTACACACATCATGTTTATACACAAACACACACAAATACACATATAATATGCACTTAAGTACTTACTTAATAACATACAATATACATGAACACAAAACACACACATGTATGCAGTAAACAAACTGCATTAAGTATTTAATCAAACATGTGTTTCAGATACACATGAACACACACACACACACACACACACACACACACACACACACACACACACACACACACACACCCACTCACTCACAAGTATATCCAAATTGCAATACTGTATATTCACATAAACCGAAGTAGTTCTAATCCAGTTCTGATTTTGATATTGTACATAAACTTGCAAACACACCCACACACACCTGTGTTTTTTTTTTACCTGGCCACTGTCGCGTATGTGCTTGCTCACTGGTCTTTGTCTTTGTCTTTGTCTTGCCACAGCCACTTACTTAACACCAACAATCCAGACGACAAATTGAATAAAAAGCAACACTTCCCTTACATATTTACACGTGTGCTTTGAGACAGTTAAAACTGTGAAAAGCGCCCTACAAATACTCATTATTATTATTATTATTAATATTATTATTACACACACACACACACACACACACAAACACACACACAGAGTCTGTCCAATTCACAATATATATATTCAAATAAATCCGAAGCAGTTCTGATCCAGTTCTGAATATGGCACTGAGCCAGATTTCCAGTTCAATAATGTGGAGTTTAATGAAGGAACGAGAAGCAAAGCAAACCTTACATACGCACAGAAAGAACAACCTCTGAATACCAGATCAAGTCAGAATGTGAGATCTGAGAGCGGCAGGACAAAGGCTCGGCTTTAACATTAATGCAGATACAACACTGTGTATACCAAGACGTAAAATTAAGGGAGAAGAAAATACAACGACAGCGAGCTGGGCCTATGAATATAAGATGTGTTTAATCAGTTATAACTTTTTTCGCTCACCCTAATGAAATTACAGGAACGCATTTGAATGTAATCAAGGAAAACCTTGAGCAGAAATGCACGAGGACGACGAAAAACCAGCGTGTTCATTGAAGAGCTAAAGTCAAATAAAAAGAGTATTATGCTCAGCCACAGTCCTGATCCATTAGTGCTGAAGTGAAATTTGAATTCGATTAGTGGCTGAGGAGAGTTTAGAATTAATTCTACACAAATTGCTTCAGGCAATTTGAACAAAGTTAGGACTGTAAAAGACTCCAAGCTTCTCAAAGCATCACGACTGCATGAGGAGGACACGCTGTACACGATGGCAAGATCTGATGCCCACCACACACACTGAGCTGGAGTTGCCCGACAAGCCCGACAAAAATAATACAGCATTTCACCAAAGAAGTCTCCAGAAATGTAGTTCCTCCTCTATCTACATTTATTTTTGCATTTTGGGAAGAGATGTAGTGTACCTGAAAGCCATACTTGAGTAAAAGTACAGCTACCTTACTGTAAAAATGACTCCATTACAAGTCACCAATTCCAAGAAGACTTGAGGAAAAGTCATAAAGTATCCAATTCTCAGTATTTTACTCTTACTGGAGAGTACAAAAAAACACCAAGAAATGTGAAAAACAAAAAAGCTCTTTATGAGACTTTACTTTATATTATATTTAAATGAAATTTAACGCCTCAATGTTTCAAAATGACAGAACAAAGTAGATAAAAAAGAACTAGAAATAAGTCTCAGTCAACCTCAAATGTGCAAAAAAGTGCAACCGCTAATTCACAGTCATGTGGTTTAGTTGATAAACAGCATCCAGTACCTTCAGCATCCTACAGATGGCGATATCACCACATCCTCAGAAAACTAAGAAACTTACGGCGGTAGAAAAGATGCCGACTTGTCACGCAAAATCACATTGTAACAAGTAATTGTTCAAATGTAGTGGAGTAAAGAGTACTTACATTCTCACACACTTTATCACAAATGTAGTCAAGTAGAGAGTAAAAGTTGCTTCTGTTATTGATACTCAGTGCAGGTACAAAACACCCTAAAATGCTTAAGTTAAGTAACAACCTCCATTTACTCAAGTAATTTACAACACTGATTTTTGTTCACAGAGCAGGACACACCTTGATTTGATAGCTAACCAATCACAGAGAGGACACACAGTCTTCTTTGAGAGACAATTCAGTCAAATTGAGAAGGTGAACGACAAACATGAGCAGTGCAGTAAACACTCCAAAAAACTTGCCCCGTTTACCATTTTAAACGTAAAAACAACTTAAAAATGAAAAAAACTTTAATAAAACACTTTTAGCTTTTGCATTTTAGCGTATAGAACAAAACAAACTTTTGCAATTTCACTTGATTGGTCATTAATTAGCGTACCACAACAGGGATTGGGTAACATTGTGAAGGGGAGGGGCTCTGTGACCTCTGATTAAAAGGGGCGTGTTAAGGGCGGTCTGGAGGAACATCTGGCTCGACTCGACATGCAGCTGCGGAAACATGCTTTAGAAAAGCAGCAGAATGTTCGGCAGAACGAGCAAATTGATATGCTAAAATTCCCATTTATCAACAGAGACGCGTTGAAACGGAAGATAAAAAGCGTGTCAGTTCTGCGCACATTTCTGCTCTCCTGATGCCTCTCCATTATACAACAGCTCCTTGTACAAAACAGCTTCGTCTGCCATTATAAATATTCAATAAACTTTTTCAATTTCCGTGTTTCTTCCGTTCCAGTGCATCCCATCATCAGCAAATATCCTGCTGGTCCGAGCCACTCATGAGATGACACAAATCCAGCCTCATCCTCTGCAGACCCTTAAGGGGGCTTCCCCGGGCCAGGAAGCAATCACACCCGCCTGGCGTAGCTCTGACATCCCTCTCATCACGGGACACGCCAGCAATGTGCCGCAAATACAGAAATGTTAATGCCCAGTTGGGAAATAACATCCTGTGGCACGATTTAGAGCTTCAGAAGGAGAGAGGAAGCCTGCTTCTGACTTTTAGACCACTGATGCACAAGTGTGTGTGTGTGTGTGTGTGTGTGTGTGTTGTAAAGTGTACAGTCGTTACTAAAAATCATATAGTTATAATTGTGTGTGTGTGTGTGTGTGTGTGTGTGTGTGCGTGTGTGTGTGTTGTAAAGTGTGCAGTCATTACTAAAATTCAGATAGTTATAATCTTATGTGTGTGTGTGTGTGTGTGTGTGTGTGTGTCATAAACTGTACTGTACAAACTGTAAACTGTCATTAGTAAAATTCATATAGTAATAATTGTGTGTGTGTGTGTGTGTGTGTGTGTGTGTGTGTTGTAAACTGTACAGTCATTACTAAAATTCATAAAGTTATAATCGTGTGTGTGTGTGTGTGTGTGTGTGTGTGTGTGTGTGTTTGTATCTGTCAGTGTACCAAACTAGACGTTTCATTTAACATATATATGAACAGTATTTTTGTTTCTTTTAAATATATAAACATATACTGTGTCTATGATGTGGCCAAAAAATTTGTATCATTAAATTTATGATGCAAATGAGAAAGAAAGTAATGTAACGTAACTTTATTTTAAGCCTTTCAAAGCCTTTTAAAACAAACTTGTTTGATACAAAGTGCTGTACAGTAAATTATATGATCATAAAGCAAATGATAAAATAAGTAAAAACAGCAGGTAATAAAAAAGCATGAGTGTGTGTTTGTGTGTACAGTCATGACTGAAAAAGATCATTCCTTATGCCAAACTCTAACATAAATTTAAAAAAAATCACCCTAATGTACATATAAACAGAAGTATGTACGCACTGTATACATTACAGCATACATGTATACAGTACACATGTATAACATATATAAGATATCATAATTTGATTGGTTGTGTGATTTTTTTGCTGAACCACATGATTTTTATCAAACCATAATTGATTTCATGATGTAACCGTGTGTGTGTGTGTGTGTATGTGTGTGTGAGGGAATCAAATTGAATAAATAAAAGATGAAACAACACATTCTAATGCTATAAAATATAATTATGTAGCACTATAATGAAAACAAACGTGTAAAGGCAGAAGTCTCGCTCTACGTTTCTATGTTTGTAAATGGCGTCAGTCGTCACTTATGAAGGACTTGAAAGCTTCAGAAGACCAAAATCAGAATCGTTCCCGGCTGCTTGATTCTCTTATCTAAAATTTGCCCCGCAAGAGAAAAAAAATAACAGAAAAATACATTTACATAATTGGCATGTGACAAATATTAAAAGTGATGCAGGCTCTCAAGGATCCGCTGGTACTTGGGAATCTCCAGCTTTTTATCTCCGAATAGCAGACACAAGTGAAAAAACCCTGAGCAATGCAACAGAGCATTTCAATAAAATGAGCTTCCCACAGGACTGAGCTTCTAATGATGAACACAGGCCCTTTGTCGAAATTAAAAGAAAAAGGTTCAAATTTGGTGTAATTAGGTGAAGAACGGCGAAGGCTCTAAGAAAAGCCGCAGAATTATTATTATTGTACAAACGCCACTTTTTCGATTAGAAACTCGGCATCATTATTCATTTACACCAAGTGATCGACCTCAGACGTCATTTAATATGAATTAATTCACCTGCATAAAAGAGATTATACACACACTGCACAGCTAATACACGCATCAGAGCATCTCAACAGTTTAACAGACACGGGGATAAAGCGAGATGAAGGGAAGAGGTATGAACAGATGAAGATGGATGTATGGATGGGTAGATGGAAAAATGATGAGACAGACCCAGTAGATGCAGTCGATAAAGGAATGACAAAAGGTAGAAAGACAGATTGGTAGGTAGGTAGATTAATTAATTAACAGATTAATTAATGTTAAAAATAAGGTAACGGTAAAGTGAGTGAGATTGTCGATAGACAGAGAGATGGATGAATGGATGAATGAATCGATGAATAGATAGATAGATAGATACATAGATACATAGATAGAAAGATAGACAGACAGACAGACAGATAGATAGATGATAGATAGATATACAGAGAGCGTTAGTATATATTCATTCAGCATGTTTGGTTTATTTGAATTTCTTATCTGAGTTTTATTGCTGTTTTATTATATTGTTTTTTTTAAGTCTTGCTTTATATCTTGTTGTTTTTACTGTTGTTTTATTCATCCTTTTTGGACAGATTGTGTGCAGCACTTTGGTCAACTACAGTTGTTTTTTAACTGCTTTATAAATAAAGGCTGGTTGGTTGATTGATTGGTTGTTTGGTTGGTTGATTGGTTGGTTGGTTGGTTGGTTGATTCGTTGATTGGTTGGTTGGTTAATTGGTTAGTTGGTTGATTGGTTGGATGGTTGGTTGATTGATTGGTTGGTTGGTTAATTGGTTAGTTGGTTGATTAGTTGATTAGTTGATTACTTGATTAGTTGATTAGTTGATTAGTTGGTTAGTTGATTAGTTGATTGATTGATTGATTGATTGATTGATTGATTGATTGGTTGATTGATTGATTGATTTATTTATTGGTTAGTTGGTTGGTTGATTGATTGATATAGAGGGATGAACGGAAAGACAGACAAATGGCTATATAGACAGACAGACAGTAGTTAGAATGTGAGACAGCATTTGTTTTTTAACTGCTTTATAAATAAAGGCTGGTTGGTTGATTGATTGGTTGTTTGGTTGGTTGATTGGTTGGTTGGTTGGTTGGTTGATTCGTTGATTGGTTGGTTGGTTAATTGGTTAGTTGGTTGATTGGTTGGATGGTTGGTTGATTGATTGGTTGGTTGGTTAATTGGTTAGTTGGTTGATTAGTTGATTAGTTGATTAC
>MU204386.1:4696767-4756767 GCA_017309775.1 Paedocypris sp. Pulau Singkep
TTGATTAGTTGATTAGTTGGTTAGTTGATTAGTTGATTGATTGATTGATTGATTGATTGATTGATTGATTGGTTGATTGATTGATTGATTTATTTATTGGTTAGTTGGTTGGTTGATTGATTGATATAGAGGGATGAACGGAAAGACAGACAAATGGCTATATAGACAGACAGACAGTAGTTAGAATGTGAGACAGCATGTAGACAGAAAGAGAGAGGGAGAGAGGAGTATACAAAGAGACTAAAATATTTTTTTTTCTTTTTGTTTAGAAAAAATAAAGAAAGAGACAGGCAGGCAGACAGACAGACAGACAGTCTCTTCATCAGAAACTGCAGTCTATACAAAAGCACAGAGCTGTGTGGACTTTAACGTCTTCACTAGTAATAGGACTTTACGGACATTAGAAAAGCATAAAGTGTCGCACATTTCCTGTAGCTACATGCAAATGTGATGAAAAAATGAAAGACATTTCCACAGCATGACACGAGATGTGTACACACTGTCAAATCAGTTTATCATCTGTACGCCGGCGATGAAGAGGAAAAACCACTACAACAAAAACAAAGCCTTCAGCTTCTTTAGGCATCAATCTACCTGACGCCCTAATCTGTCTGGGGTCCGCTTCAGGAACGCTGTCAGGGTCCGCCAATGATTTCAGCAAGACCCCGAGATGATCTCTTCTAAAACATCTTTGACTGGAACATGCAGCGCTCTATTGAAATTGGTGCCGTTTCTATTTTTTTATGCTCCAATAGCGCAAAGCGTCTCTACAAACCCTGTTTGACGGGATCGTCCTCCATCAAAACTGTAAATATTGGGGTCAAAGGTCACATAAGCCCATAGGACTCGAAGTATATATCCGCTCCAGGACAAACCGCTTGTCCGAAACGTGATTACAAAAATAAGGAATATAATCTATTTTTTGCGGTCTCTTTTGCAATACACAATACTGTTTTTCTTTTTCTAATCTGTAACATATAATTATCGACATTTTGGAAACGCGGTAATCTTCAAGCAGTGGTTTCAGAACTGTACAAAGATGGTTTAAGATGTTTTCATAATTTACATCATGATACTGTTATTTTTTTCTAAATTCGCAACATAAAATTATTGACATTTTGGAAAAGCGGTAATTTACCAGCAGTGGTTTCTGTGCTGTAAAATGACGGTTTCTCCTGTTTTCATAAATTAAACATGAAACTATTTGTTTTTTTTTTAAACGGCAACATAAAATTAGTGACATTTTAGAAAAGCGGTGTCCACCAGCAGTGGTTTCTGTGCTGTAAAATGACGGTCCCTGCTGTTTTTAGAATTTTTTTTCCCCCTTTTTTAAACTGCAACATACAATTATTGACATTTATGAAAAGTGCTAATCTTTAAGCAGTGGTTTCAGTACTGTACAAAGACGTTTTATGATGTTTTCATAATTTACAGCATGAAGCAGTTTGTTTGTTTGTTTTTTTTTTCAAAACGACAACATACAATTTTTGACATTTTGGAAAAGCGGTAATCTACCAGCAGTAGTTTCTGTGCTGCAAAGTAACTGCTCCTGTTGGTTTTAATTTACACAATACAGTTCTACATTTTTCTAAACTGTAACATACAATAATTGACATTTTGAAAAAGCGGTAAAAAATACGGTTCTTGCTAGTTATAATTTACACCATAAGACTCGAAGTTTATCTGCATTACCCGGTCCAGGACAAACCGGTTGTCAGAAACATGACAGAAAGAGAAAAATAGGAATGCTTTTAAAAACAGCATAATTTTTTCAGTGGCGGGGACATGAATTATATTTGAACTACATCAACTTGGGCGAGATACGGAACCTCCATTATCGAGAGCGGAATGAACGACTCGCATTACATCTTCAGCGTCCATCAGCATCGCTCAGGCCGGAGCGCCGCCATCAGTAATGGGTTAAACGGATGTCATGGTATCTCGGCATTGCAGTCACACGTATCTTGGTGCCCGAGACGAGTGGACGGCATCATTCAGCCGCTGAACAGAATGCCGGTGCACACGCCGCGTCCCGACAGCACGCCCTTCAGGGCTTTGTAATTGCTTTTTGCTCACCAAGCTCTCATTTGTCCTTCTTGGAGAAATGTTAAGCCACCAAAGTGATCATGCATCCTCATGTAAACACCTGCTTCCGCGCTCAGAGGAATTCACCTAGCAGTTTCTTTCAAAGCCAAGCCATTCATTAATTCACTGGCTTAATCTCCGAAGACACCAAACAACAATGCTTACGCTTTATTACAAACCTGTGCGTTTTTACACTTTTTTAAAATGTTGCTGTACATTTAGTTTCATGATTCTGACTAATGTAGCTATTGTAGGAGCACTGAGCAATTTTGTCTAGTCTGAAAAGCTGTAATCTATATCAGCAGAGCTTTATATCTTGTAAAAAGACATGCCGTGCTGTATTTTTCTTTTATAATTTACAGCATGTTACAGCTTATATCCTAAGCTACAACATGCAGTCGCTGTCTTCGGAAAGTCGGTAATTTACCAGCAGTGGTTTCTGTGCTGTAACATGACGGTTCCTGCTGGTTATAATTTACAGCACAATACTGTTTTTTTCCCAGTATGTATTTGCTTGACATGAAAAAGCGGTAATCTTGCTGTTTTATATTTTACAGCACATTATACCACTTTTTTTTTATGAGCTACAATGTGCAATTGTTATTTTAAAGCAAAAATGTGATAATTTACTAAATACAAACATATATGTAAAATGATTTAATATATAAATCAAAATAATCAAAACTATCCACAGTTCTAAAACAAAAATGACGGTTTTCAGTAATGAGTTAAATCGTCAAAAAATGTGCCAAAAAATGCAGAATATGCCAAAAAAAGTGGCTTAAACAAATATATGTATTGTAAACGTGAGCCTATAAGTAAAAGTTCATAATCATGATGAAATGCTTGGATTAAAAATATTCTATATTCTCCATTTTTGTACAATTTATCCACCACTGCCTAAATACTTTATTCAATTTATCAACAATATGGACTATTCAACTTTATCAGGTAATTATTCAGTTTCTCGTCTTGTCTTGGCGGAATAAAAACAATGATTTCTAGCCTGAAAAATCCACATTATTTTCATCATTCTGCACGTCTCCAGGCTTCACTCAGTATGACACAGTCGAATCCCAGCAGATTCACCACAAGTGGATTATCTCTGCCCAGTTGGCACCAGACCGACTCTCCACTGCTCATGCTTTAAGGCTTTTCCACACCGTTAGGCAATGAACATCGGCCATTATGCAGGAAAATACAAAAAAAAAATCCAGTAGAGTCACAATTCATTAAGGTTTAATGCAGCACAGCTTCTGTTTCCCTGATGGCGCTGAGCAGATATTTGCGGCGCTCTAATAACGGAGCGCGCGCGCACAAACTCTCACGCGCATAAACGCAGGCCCCGCCCACAAGCGGTCAGGCTGTCAAAACTCAAGGAGGTTTGATTGACAGTCAGCGACGAGGCTCCATCTGCTTCATGACAATGAGATGTGATGAGGAAGGACAGAGGAAGTGGAGACACACCGAGAGACTTCTAACATCATCAGATACGGTGTAAGGGAATTTTAAGCATGTTGACTTTCAACACACTCCACGACGAAGGATCGTTATTTTCTCTTTGCCCTCAGCGGATCTGAGCCAGTGTTAAACCTAACAGAAAAGCTTTCTGAATGTTAATGCTTGCTTTGCTAGAAGAAGCTTTACTAACCATAACCCTTATTCTCTCCCGTTAGCTTTTTTCATCAAGCAATTACAATAAACCGGGACTGAATTCGCTTTATGATGGAATTTGAAGAGTATTTACCAACTACTCCCTGGAGAAAAGAGGATGGTGAACTTTGCAGCCTTCTAGATAACCGCTTTTTTTATTTCTGAAGCATAGGGAAAACGCGCCACAAAGAAATGCCGCGATTGGGACTCGAACAGCGCCAGAGATGGTGTACCTGAAACCATACTTGAGTAAAAGTACCGATACCTTACTGTAAAAAAATGACTCAATTTCTCCACTAAGAAAATAACCGCCGTAGAAAATGTAATGGTAGTGTCCATTCAAATAAAGTAAAAATACATATACTCAATCACAATATGTGGTCAAGTAGAGTACAGTAGAGAGTAAAAGTTCCTTTTTCGACACTCAGTACAAGAGTAGCCAAAAAACTTAAGTAAACAAAGTCAATTTACTCAAGTACTTTACACCACTGCTCAACACGTGATGGTCCCGGAACGCACTTCTGCTTGTTGTAAACGCACGAAACACAGCCGTGAACTACTTTTTGTCAAAGGCGATGTCACAATACGTTACTTGCGGGTTTTTAACAGGCACAACCTTTTGCATCACGGAATTGATGCCCTTTACTTGTTCGTGCCATGATATTTCAGCATGTCAAAACTGATCATTCCCACTGTCGAAACCACAATAATCACATTTCGCCATTCCACAAGCTTAAATGTAAACTAGCGCAGGAAAATGGAATTTCAGTAGGCTGAAATTATTTATCCACAGCAATTTCCTCGTGAGATCCGTGGCGAGCACTTTTTTTTTTGCATCAGCATAACGGACTAATTTAGATCTGTGAAACTGCGGGTCTCTGCTGCCACCGCATGGCGGAGATGAAAACTGCAACGCGGTTTAAGTGTCAACGTCTAGCAAGATTAAATAAAAAATGCAGTTTTTTGATCTCCCATCAGACTAAAAGCATATTAAATCTGCATTTGAGGATTTATGTATACATAACAAAAAACTCTACACCGCACAAAGCAAATTTGGAGCGAATTTTCACTCAAAAAAGCTGTAGGAATGCCGCTAGTAGCCACTAGGGGTCACTGTTGAAACACGCTGCGAACAAGCATCTCTGAAGTCTCCCTGAACTTGTCCAAAATAGTTTTCAGAGGGGAACCGCAGTGATGGGGGATGGTGACTGCTATATCAACTCAAGGATGGAATACAAGTGTGTTTTAGATTTCAAGGAACCAACCACACCTAACAAATCTAGCCGCACTTGTAAAGCAACACTGGGAAATGAACCACCATTCAGACGCTCTCGTCTCCCCACATTACGCAATGAGCTCGACTGGGAGTCGAAATATATGATAATCGCAGTGATCAAAATCTCTTCCAGCAGAAAGCGCAGGGATCTGAAGGAAATTAGTTGTGTCAATGAAAAAAACGAATCATCTCATCACTTTTTATTGACCTGGAGATGAAGCCGCGTGGATGGCGACTGCTGGCAGGGGACATCAACAAGCTTTATTCTTTTGTATCCTTGAACTCTGATTTCAAGGTTGCCTAGCAACAGTGACAGAAACAGCTGAGACAGCCTTGATCTTGTTGTTTAAACCATTACAACTAGGTGATGTGAGAAATGGTGCTATGGTAACAACAACAGTGCGTCTGAAGCAGGTGTGCGCACTGGGACGCGGCGGGAAAAGGCCCAAGATTCCAACTCAAGCCGAGTTCATAATCAGATCTTTTACTATTTTAATCCAAGGATGCCACATACGTCCAAAAACCAGCAGGAGACTTGGAGTCATCGCACACAGGTGTGAGTGAGAGTGTGAAAGTCTGTGCCGCTCTGTGATTGGCTGGCCAAGCTGTGTCCCGCCTACTGGCTGAGAGTTGCTGGGAGGGGCTCCAGCTCCCCGTGACCCCGAAATAGAAAAGTGATTCAGAAGTGAATGTATGGAGGGATCTTACTTACAGTATCATTTTTGGTCTACGTCACTTAATTAATTATTAATTAGCAGGAGAAAGATTAATCGATTTAGCAGACGCCTTTATCCAAATTGACATGTATTGCTCACTAGTATAGCAAATTTTGCCGAATATGAATAATGTATGCACACATATATATAACATAAATGTTATTATGTTGTTACAGCTATTAGCAGTGTTTAAATAAACTTTATATATAAATATAGTGCTGAGGAAGTTGATGGCAAATAAATGCAATACTTTTTATTATTCAAAAACATTTTTACATTAAGTTCTATATGTTTAATATCTGCTTTATGTTCTCACTTTATTTTTTTCTCCCTTTCTCTCTCAATTCTCACTCACTCTGTCCTACTCAGTCACCCCTCCCCTTCTCTCTCTCTCTTTCACTCATTTTTTACTTTACAGTCATTTCGCAGGACACTTTTATCCAAAGCGACTTACAGTCATTACATTTTTATTTCCCCCTCTCTCTTTATCTGTCTTTATCTCTGTCCTTCACACTTTCTAACTCACTTGTTTCTTTTAATCTCTCTCACGTTCTTTTTAAATTTCTCTATCTCTATAAAATATCTATCTATCTATCTATCTATCTATCTATCTATCTATCTATCTATCTATCTATCTATCTATCTATCTATCTATCTATCTATCTATCTATCTATCTATCTATCTATCTATCTATCTATCTATCTATCTATCTATCATCCATCCATCCATCCATCCATCCATCCATCCATCCTACTCCATTCTTTTATCCTCTTTCCCTCTCCTCTGCGCATGCATGTGTGTGTGTGTGTGTGTGTGTGTGTGTGTGTGTGTGTGTGTGTGTGTGCATTCATGCAGGTACATATGGTGGGAGGACGCTGCTTTCTGGTGCTGACTGCAGCACACACACTTCAGCTTGATAATCCCGTGGCTCTGGTGTGTAAAGCCGCGCTCTGCTGTACTAAACTCTGCTTGTGCCACTTCAAATTGAATTTCAGCATCAGCTCCTCTATCGGACGTCATTAGTCAGTCATTTCTCACGGGCTTTAGGTGCTAATGATTGCGCAAAACCGACACACACTTCCATCAGCTCTTGTCATGTTTTCATGACATTTCATAATTGCTTTAGCAAGAGAAATCTTGTCCAAGAGCTGTGTAAGCTTTTAAATATGGATTTTATTAAATACAATTATAATAAACTTATTTGAGTTATCCAAAAGAATCTGAATTTCAGCCAGTCAATTAATGTACTACATACATTTTGCTCCACTACATTTAAATTAAGCCTATGTAATAATTATATTGCTTAAGATATAATTTATTTGTCAAATTAATTAGCCCTCAAACTTAAAAAGAAAAGTGAGAGTCAGATGAGTTTTAGGCTCCGCCCTAATCTTTGGTTGACAGACATATCAAGGCGTCAGATCCCGCCCCTTAGCTGTGGAGGTGTCAACACAAGGACACACAATCAGATCAAGCCAATCAGAGAGCGGGATGAAGATACAGATGATTATGTTTATAGACTGGGAGATAAACCAAAAACCTGTAAGAAACTATCTCATACAGAGAGGACAAGTAAGTGAAAACTACTTAAAACTTTAAAATTAATTGTGTTTTTTAAACTGGTCAGAGGCAGTATTTTTTCAGCTTAATTTATGTCTCAACCAATCAGATTTTAGGGTGGAGCCAAAAGCCATCTCATACACTGGGTTCCACAAGTGTGTGAATGGTTGAGTGTTATAACTAATAAATTTGAATAACAAATTGTATTCACATGACGTAATTGACACCTATAGACGTATCATAATTTTTGGAATATTTGGCATACCATTAAACAACTTTTCTCCTAATTTACTTCACATATAAAGTGGATTATAAGATGCACAGTCAATTTTGAAACATTTTTTCAGGATTTGTCTTGCCCCTACGAAAAATACAAAATTCTGTTCCGTAAAACATACTTCCTCAAACAACACTCTGACAACACATTCAGGGATTCCACTAGATTAAAAAAGTTGACTACGGAATGTTTTTAACTAAACCTTCTCAAATAATGAACCAATCTTCAGCCACATCCGACCACATTAACTCTCTATTAAATCAATATGCCATCGAAATCCCAAAAGTCGTTGAGCGGCGGGACGGTAAATAAACGGCCGGCATCTCATCTCCAGAGCGACGTAAAGTGGACAGCATATGCCTGCACACATTCTGGCCGGCGGCACCGGTTTGTCACGGGGTCCAGATGATTCACGTGGTGAATGTGACAGATCTCTCGGCGGGACGTGCTGGTCTGCTGTGGAACACTGTGTGATGGATCCTCTCCACCATACTGGACCGACTCTCCCCGCCTCCCTTCCAGCAGAGTCAGCGCTTTAATGCAGATGGCGGAGCGCTGAACATATAACAGTGAGGCCTCTTCATTAAGCTGTTGGAGGAAATTAAGGTCCAACTTTGATCACGGCCCCGGCCCACTGAGGCCAAACAAGCAAATCTCTATCCCCACTGTAAGCTCTCAAGGAGCTGGAATGCGGCGCTGGGACGGAGCAACAAAAGGCCGGATTGGGATATTCTGTTCGACGGGGTGTAAACCGGTGGAAGGTTCAGACAATGCCAGTCTGGCTTTGAAGAAGTGATGTGTTTCTGCTCCGAACAGAGGTTGTGTGGCTCTTAACACCAGCCGAGTCCAAAGACAAAGAGAAAATGAAAACAGAACAAGTTCTAGAATGACAAGTCACAAAAAAGTCTGAAACTTGAGCAAAATACAAATACAACAGTGCAGACACACTTTACGTGTTACGCTTTATCTATCTATCTATCTATCTATCTATCTATCTATCTATCTATCTATCTATCTATCTATCTATCTATCTATCTATCTATCTATCTATCCATCCATCCATCCATCCATCCATCCATCCATCCACCCATCTATCTACTATTTGTCTCATCAGTTCTTACTCAAAGGAAGGAAAGAAATATATAGAAATGTATTTACAAAACAAAAATTGTTCATTCATAAATGAATAAAATACTTTAGAAACGTCACCAAAAACAGTAGTTAAAAAAATGTGATTTATTTTTTTAGTGTACTAAAACCTTGAAACTCTGGAAAAAAAACCCATTAAAAAAACGCTTGGTTTATTTTTGGCAAATGAAAAAATAACATAGAATTATAAAACAAGATCTAGAATGTCTGAAGGACGCGCTAATATAAGATCAATATCAATCATGGCCACTCGTCTCTTTGTGACGCTTCCTCTCACCACGACGGGGTGTTTCAGTTCTGAGTCACGGCGAGACAGAGATCCGAGTCAAGTAGCTTTCACGCCAGAGCTTTCTATCGTCATTCAAGTGCCTGACGTTCTTTACCTCTGACACCGGCGCTATGTTCTTCACCCTGACCTGTGGTGTGTTTCAATCCTGAGGCTTTGAAGACGTTCAAAAGATCTCAAGGTTTCACACTACGCTCGTTTTTACAGTCTTTACCGAGTCTTTTCAGGTCAGGAGTCACTGAAACCCTTCGTGGACCCGCATTGTTCTGGAGAAACCCAACACCTTGTGCATTTGGGTTTGAAAATTCCATGTAGTTCCATGGAGCCTGTCATGTGGAAGGACCTCACACACCTGGCCTGGAAGAAATCCACTCCAGGTAGGCTGAGGTGTAAATAAAAGCCACACTTGAGTAAAAGTACGGACACCTTATTGTGAAAATAACACTGTTACAAGTCACCAATTCACTCAAGAAGACTTGAGTCTGGAGTATAAGTCGTAAAGCATCCGGTTTTAAAAGAACGAGTATTTGTCAGATGCTGAATTTAGGATCAACCACTAAAAACACCAAGCAATGTGAAGGGATCCTAATGTAGAAATAAAATTTAACGTTTCAAAATGACAGAACAAACTACCGTATTTACGCGAATATAAGCACCCCCCTGATTTTTCAGACACAACATAAAATTTTTTTTTTAATTAACGTTTCTGTTTCTATCACGTTAATATCCTCTTAAAAATACAATTTTTTCTTTTTAACAAACCTAACTTGTGACTCGCATCATTTTGACATTGTTTTACTTGAATGATAGATAACAAAAAGTTGATTCTAGTGGTCAGGACTTCATTTCCCAAGATCCTTTGCTCTCCAGTCAGACTCTGTACACGCGCAGAGCAATTGTTTCAAGCTCTGTTTATCTGACACCATTTAAAAAGGAAAGATAATTATCCCCTGTGCAGCGACCGAGCGTTTTGATTGAGTCTGTTCTTTGGATTTTTGTTTACTTATTTTTAAAAAAATTTTATATGACTTTCTTTTTCATTTGATTTTTTTTCAGCCCGTGTTCTTCAATTCAAATGTAGTGGAGTAAAGAGTACAGATACTCAATCAAAAATGTAGTCAAGTCGAGAGTTAAAGTTGCTTCTATTTGTGATACTAAGTAGCCCAAAAAATACTTAAGTACAGTAACAAAGTCCATTTACTCAAGTACTTGGAGGTAGGTTTCAAACCCAAATGCGCATTCTGAGACGAGGTTTGTGCTCAAAGCAGCTCATGTTCCAATCGCGGCGTAGATTGGAAAGCTCTTTCGCTCGTTTTCATCTCCGCACAAAAGCCAGATGATTGAACTTTGGGTTGTAGAAGTGATCTCATTGTTCAGACTGCTGATCTGCGGCACAAACCTAATGTCCCTATTCAGCCGTCGGCACAAACACGGTATTCACAGATGAACAAATAACAAGGCCGCGTCTGCTGGTCCGTGTGTGGCTTCCTTCAGTCCATCACAACCTACTGTATTCTTTCAGAGGTCGGCATCCATTATAATGCTCTCTTTTATTAAAACTTTAAAGCTGCTGTGCGACAACAATGAATGGAATCATAAAAATCTATTACTGCTTTATTACCGCTGCCCACAAAACGCTGGAAATAGTCCGCGGCCTGACAACGTTACGCGGCGTGAAGCCGAGGCGCCGACGTGAGAATCGATAATAAATATGGTGCGACATGGTTTTATTATGCAAGTAAATAAAAAAATACAGTGTCGTACTTGGGACTTGGGAGAGAGAGAGAGAGTTGGAGAGCGGGCAGAGATGGAGGGAGAGAGAAAGAAAGATGGAGGGAGTGAGAGAAGGAGAGCAGAGAGCGAAGAGGTGAGGGATGAAATGAGAAATAGAGAGGGAGAAAAGGGAAATTTAAAAAAAAAAGGGGGGGAGGTGCGGACAGAAAGGGAGGAAGAAAGAGATATGGTGAGAGAGAGAGAGAAGGTAATGATTAAAAGAAAGGGAGAAAACGGAAAAGAGAGAGAAGGAGAGCGGACAGAGAGGGAGGAAGAGAGAGCGTGAAAAGAAAAGAGAGTAAGAGAGAGGGAAAGAGAAAGGAATGAGAAAAAAATTTGAGTACACAGTGAAAAAGACAGAGAGATGGAGAGAAAGAGAGAAATAAGGGAAAGATAAAAAGAGAGATAAGAAGAACAGACAGAGGGAGGAAGAGAGATGAGAGAAGGATAAGAGAGAGAAAGAGAGAGATGGAGATAAAGAAAGAGAGTAGTGCAAAGGGAAGAAAGAGGGAAACAGAGAGAACTAGATAAAGGTGGATGAGAGAGTGGTAGGGCAGATAAAAAAATAGTGAAGAGAGGAAAAGAGAGAGTGAGAATGAAACAAGATGAGGGAAAGAGAGAGAGATGGAGAGAGGGCAAAAGAAACAATTACAAAGAAAGAGGGCAAGGCGAGAGGAATGAAAAGAGGGAAAGAAAAGAAAAGAGGGAGAGAGAAAGAGAGTGTGATGAGAGAGGAAGGAACGTGATTGAGAGAGTGGGAATGAGAAAAAGAGTGAAGTAGAGTGAGCTGAGAGGAAGAGAACGGTAAAGAGATGGAAAAAAAAGAGACAAAGAGAGAGGAAAAGGTTAAGAGATAGAAAGAAAAGAAAGAAAGAGGGGGAAGGAAGAGAGACAGAGAAAGAAGAGCGGGTAACAGAGAGAAAGAGAGAGATTGAGAGCAGGGAAAGAAAAAGGGGGAGAGGGAAAGAGAGTGTGATTAGAGAGGAGGAAAGAGATGGAGAGTGGGGGATAAGAATGAAAGAGAAGTAGAGTGGGCTGATAGAGAGAGAAGGGAAGAGATATGGAAAAAGGGAAAAAGAAAGAGAGATGGGAGAGATGAATAGGTTAAGAGAGAGAAAGAAAGAAAGAAAAAACAAATGGGGAGAGAGGTGGAAATGTGAAACAGAAAAAAAGTGAGAGAGATATAGAGCTGGGGAGAAAAGAGAGAGAGAGGGGAGATCACTAGAGGATAAAAGAGACATTTAGTGAAAAAGACAGAAAGAAAAAAGAGAGTAAGGGGGTCTCTTGTCATTTTTTAGTGTGTTGTCAGACCTCACGGTTAATGCATATTAACTTTTACACTTCGAGAAAATCCCACAAAAACAGCAAATGTATTATTAAAGCACATAAAGTGACACACAAAAGCGTCACCAGCAGAAATAAAAGAAGAAAACCTGTCGCAGAGAGAAAGGAAGAGAGAGAAAGAGAGAGACAGAACGTGGCAGGCGGACAAAAAGAATCCACTGGCAGTTAATCCCATAATAGTCCATTAGGTCTTAAGAGACACAAATGCCCCATTATGAGCAGAGCTGCAGGAACAAGCCGTCCATCATCCTGACAATAACAGCAAACTGATCAGTGATCAGAGCGCCGCCCGAGCCCTATGAAAGCCCAATTACGCCTGTCACTAGCATTAGCTCGCATGCTAACCACATATACGCTCACCCCAGGATTGCACGCCGGCTTTTTGTCTGAAAAATTGCGGCAGTCATTTCGAGAAATGTTGCATTTTTTTTTATTACGTAGCATATTTTAGATGCTCAATATTAGTTGACCCTATACATTTAAAAAAAATGTTTTTTTTAAGTAATTTCGAGAAATGTTGCAAATTGTTTGATGCTCAATATTTGTTAACCATACAAAAAAATGTTTTAGTTTTTTTCAAAAATTTCGACAAATGTTGCTAATTTTTAAATGTAGCATACTCTAGATGCAAAATATTTGTATATTATACAAATTTTATTTTATTTTTTAATTTTTTTTATTTTACACATTTTAACGTCCACAAAAGCCCTCGATTTACTCTCAATAATGTAATTTCTTGCAATAATAAAAATATAACTGAAGAATTACGTATTTTAGGATTTTAAACATGTCTCTTTCAGATGCAGAGACGCATCTCTAGATATTCTTCATCCTCACTTTTTCCTCTTTCAACCAGTTACTAAAAAACGAATTGTCTGCAAGAGTATTATTAATCGTGGGACTATTAATGAGCATAATCTTAATTTGAAGATTAGGATTGACACTTGATTCTCCGACACTGTTATCTGCTTCCTGTTATGATCTTTTTCTAATAACAGCTGCGCTCAACACTTTTCCATGAGATATTTAGCAATAATTAATTTTAAAAAAGTATTTAAAAAAGTATTTAAAAATTTTAAAATACTATAATTAGTATTATATAATTAATTATTTGTTGTTTTCATTATTATATAAAAAAATATTAGTTTGCCAGTTTAAATATCGGAAGGAGTGATCATTTTATTAGATCATCATAATTTTAGGTGTAAAACACATTTTTTATGCGGCTAAAAGACGCAAAAAAAGGACTTTTAATTGATTTAGCGCTACACTCTAGGAGCGCGGGATTATTAAACACTTTGCTGCTACTGACTATTTTCAAGCTCATAGTATCCCAGTGATCTAATCTTCAGCGCTGCATCACAAACTGAATGGTTTTCAAGCTAAATAAAGAGCAGTGTTATTTACACGCACACACACACACACACACACACCTTGATCCCCGAGCCTTGTGCGATTGTACTGTGGAGAATTACTGAGGAGAACCGTGTCCATGAGGTTAGATCTGCTCAGGTTACAGTTAGTCTTGTCTATTAAACAGTTTGTTAGTGCAAAACACACACACACACACACACACACACACACACACACCAGCACTCACAACTCAAACACAGGCAAATTCAAACAAATAAACAAACAAACACACACACACAACCGGACAAACGCAAACTTAAATAAACACAAAGACACACACACACACACACACATAAATACACACAGACACATCAGCACTCACAACTCACACACAGGCAAATTAAACAAACAAACACACACATGCACTCACAATCAGACACACACAAATACACAAAAATGCTTTTTCACACACACAATACAGAAACACAAATACACACACACTCAAAAACAAAAACACACACCAGCACTCACAACTCACAGACAGGCAAATTCAAACAAATAAACAAACAACACGCGCACTCACAACCAGACACATGCAAACACACACAAAAATTATTTTTCAAACACAGAAATACAGAAACACACACACGCAAACACAGAAACACACACTCACACACACACACACACACACACACACACACACACACACAAATACAAACACACACAACAGTACTCAGGCAGGCAAATTCTACAAACAAACAAGAAACCAAAGAAGCAAAAACCAACTAAACAAACACACAGACAAAAAAAGCATACGCACAAAACTCCAAAACACACAAATGTACACGCAAATAAAAAAATGCACATACACAAGCACACATGAACACACACATAGGCAAACACACACTTTTATTACGTGATTAGCTTTATTCAATGCTAACTCCGATTTTCGAATCTTAAATGTAATAAATGTTGTGGTCTTTTCCAACATGTCATCGCCTGCTGTCACTGATGATTGGCTGGTTTCAACGAGTCGACAAGAACCAGCAGAAAGCGTCTGTTAGTGCCAGACAAACGTCACTGAAACAATAGCTCGGTTTATATCAGACCGCCAGCGTGAAATTAGTCGGGTCACGGAGAAGAGCGCGCGGAGATCATATGGTCAACCGTCACTTTCTAAAAGGTCCAGACATAGATTTACTGATATGCTTTTCTATTTCTGGGTCACGGGGAGCTGGATGAGGAGCCAACCAATCACAGAGCAGGACACAGACACACACATTCCAGAGGTGTGTATTTAACACTAATTTCAGGCTGAAAAAACACCAAAAAATGTGAAATACAAGAAACTCTTTATTTATGTACGAGGTTGCATTTCTAGAAAAAGAAATGTAACACCTCAATGTTTAAAAATGGCAGATCAAAATAGATAAAAAAGAACAAAGTCAGTCTCAGTCAAACTCAAATGTGCAAAAAAGTGCAACCGCATGTTCAGGTGATTTAACTGATAATCAGCGTCCAGTACCTTCAGCATCCTGCAGATGGCGATATCACATCATCCGCCCAAGAAATTACCACGGTAGAAAAAGATGCCGACTTGTCGTGCACAATCACAATGTAACGAGTAATGGTAAGTGTCCGTTCAAATGTAGTGAAGTAAAGAGTACAGATACTCAATCACAAATTAAGTCAAGTAGAGAGTAAAAGTTACTTAAATTTTTGATACTTAGTACAAGTAGCTCAGTAAAGTAACAAAGTCCATTTACTCAAGTACTTTACACCACTGAATTCTCCTGCATGGAAACCGGAGACCTGGAGGAAACACACGCACATTCTACACAGACAGATTCCGACCGGGACAAAATATTGAATCTAAAAGGGATATTTTTCACCAATAAATAACCGAAACTCGTTTTTGACACTTGGACTAAGGCGTACAGAGATTCTCATTGTGGTCATTGTCTTTTATCAGTGTGAATCATTTCTTCACAACAAACAGAAACGTAACGCACCCGCAATGGATTTCCCCTTAACAAGAACTGTCAGCTCAGTTTAAGAGCCGTGCTGTTAAAACGCTGTGTAAACAGATTGTGGTGAAAAGCGAATCGCTTCCCAAATTAATTACTTTGAGGACGCAGGGCTCCGAAGCTCTGGACCGAGACCAGAATACAACTCAATGCTTGTTCTTCAGACGCATTTTGTTTATTTAGCGCTTTTGAGGAACTGAACCAGTGATTCTCAGCCATCTTTGTGGACACACTTATTGTCCCGCCAAACAGATTCAGTCCAATCGCACCACCAGTCCCACGAGTCGCTTCCAATATCATCACACTTACACATAAGCTTGTAAATAATACATATATGCGCTTAGCAGATGCTTTCATCCAAAGCGACTCGCATTTCATTACTCTTAAACGCCAAAATAACTCGAGTTTACCTCTGGGAATCAAACCCATGACCTTGGTGTTGGGAACGTCAGCTTTACAGTTTGGGCCACAGGAAGATAAGGATTTATTTTCCCAAAATTTCTATTAGGATTATTTGATTTATATTTTTTATATAACATAATTCATTTAATTAAGAATTAGAGTACAAGAATTGAATGACATCTTTGGACATACGAATTTGTTTTTTAATTCACAGAAACAATTGTAGAATATAGCGGCCCGCAGCAATAGTGTGGTTTGAGCCATTTACAATGCGTGTTGAAAAGCATGTGGCAAAGCAAGAGAGGATTTGTTTAAATATATTGTAATACAATGTGCAGCAAATTATCTGTTAATTTATATGTGTATATATATGTTATTATATATGATTATTTTACTGACTATTTTACAGTAGTGTAAAGTACTTGAGTAAACGGACTTTGTTACTTAAGCAGTTTTTGGCTACTTTGTACTTGTACCGAGTATGAAAAGTATAAGTGACTTTTATTTTATACTTGGCTACACTGTTAATCGAGTATCTGCACTCTACTCCACTACATTGTACATTTTTGCTCATTTGAGTTTGACTGAAACTGACTTTTGTTCTGTTTTATCTACTTTTTTTCTGTTTGAAACATTGAGGTGTTACATTTCATTTCTAAATTACAAGGCCCATAAATAAAAGATTTATAGTTTTCCACATCATTTATTGGTGTTTTTTAGCCTAAATCCAGTACGAGTAAAATACTTAAGTACTTAAAATATTGGAAATTTTTACGATGTTTACCCAAGTCTTTTTGGAATGGGTGACTAGTAATTGTAATGAATTCATTTTTACAGTAAGGTACCTGTACTTTTACTCAAGTAGTCTTTACACCTCAGCCAACATGCCGCTAACGTACACAACAACAACAACAACAACAACAACGCGTCCCCGCAAAAACACTTTTTTGTAACAGAAATCCATAAGGCTGAAAAACAGCAGACTGCACTAGCTGAAGCCCCAGCACGCAGTCAACAAACATCGGATATCGGCTTTTATTCCATTAGCCGGGCCTGCCACACATCCTGAAATTGAATCGGAACCTGATCAGGAGTAATTAATATCTGATTAGGCAGTTGCAGAGCACATTAAGGGAGAGGAAGAGCAGGTGAGGGGCTCCGGACCCTCGCACAGCTCCAGGGAAGAGGGAAGCTGGGACGCAAACCTTTCATTATCCATCAGGGCGGAGTCTGGCCGGACCCCCGCTCTGCCCTCGCTGCTCTACAGCTGCTTCTCCATCCCAGACAAGCGCTCATCACGGAGGCTTCCTCGCTGCTAGTAATGAAGGTGCTGGCGCTTCTGATGTCTGACTGCAATTAGCGCCGTTTGTTCCCGCTTGTTTGCGTTTTATCTGACAAGCTTTAATGACAAAAACAGGCTTTGGAATCATGATCTGCTTTTCGCTCGGCTCAGAGAGGCCAAAAAATGAAAAGTGGCGAGGAGTTCTCAGGCGTGCCAGGATTTTGACATCACAGTTGCCACAAATGACAGGATAAAATAAGCACAAGGAGAAAGACTTTTATTGTAGTCCGTGAAGAACGAGAATGGCGGAGGAGATTTTATTTCTCTTTCTGTCGCACAGAGTTTTGTTTCCTAGCCACTGTTGTCCGTCTGCTGCTCACTGTCCGCGCCATGGTCGTTCAATTTTACTAGTTATTGTCATTTTTGCATCTAATAGTCAGTGTTCTTACAACTTTCTGAAAGATAAAATTCCAGCACTTTTCAAGCCCTTTCAAGCTCCATGTTCAAGTATTTCCAGCATCATACAGTTGTGGTAAAATTTATATTTAACGCGATGCCTAAATCAAAATGAAACGCTACCATTTAGTGGGAACATTTTCTCTAAATGTAAAGTTCAACAAAACATCACGTTTTAGCGGATACTATGTTTCTAAGTTTAGCAAAAAACTTTTGTTTGAAGTATAAATGAGGAAAAATAACAGAGTCTGGTTTTAAAAAGGTGTCTGTAATTAAAATTACCACTATTAAAATTAACAATATTAATGCAATATATAAAATGAACAACCCTACAAACGGTTTCAACAAAGATCCGTTAGAAACTCCAAGACGTGTCATTTTTCTTATCAACACGCACGTGTAAATGTAACTCGTGAATAAAAACAACAGCGTGAATGAAAATGCTGCCGGATCAACGTCAAAGCCAAAAACAACAGGAGAAACAAAGCAAACGCTTAAATAAATAGAGTGGATGTGACAAGAGAACAGAGACAATCTTATGACAGCGCTGTTTTATCAACTGACCTACTTTGCTGTTTATTCCTGTCTTTTCACGCTGTGTGTGTGTGTGTGTGTGTGTGTGTGAATTCCCTCCCTGACTTCTCTATCTACAGGAGCCGAGCCGTGATGAACGAGTGGTGGAGAGTTTATTATTCCTCTTTCTGGAAACACGACTTATGGGAGAAGAAAAAAACCCCTCCACTTAGACGCGCCACCGTCATCAGAGCGTCTGTTTCCACCGCCTGTTCTCCGCTACGTGTTGCATAATCATCAATATGCATCACACAAGATGCTAATACAGAAGTGTCATGGGTTCCTAGATTAACCCTTTGCATACACTTTACTTCATCTTGTTTAGAACGTTGACGCTCCTTAAAACATCAGGGAAAAAGTAATATAGTAAAATAATGTTTTTGTATAACAATTATTTGTTATATAAATATTTAAATACTTCTATCCCTCCATCCATACCGTTTCTTCCATTTCTGGGTCACCACTTCTGGAGCCAATCCCAGCAGCTCTTGATCTGAAGGCGGGGTTTATAGGCCACACCCTGGATTGGATGCCAACCAATCACAAAGCACACACACTGGGATTTATGATTTTATTGTGTGTTTTGTGATGTAAAAGTTTGAGAATATTGAAACGGAAACTTATATTTGGGACAGAGGAACAGAAATTAAAAATAAAGGTTAGTTTTGAAACTTGCATCACCTGAACCAAGAAAACTGTCTTAAAAGCCAAAGTGTTAAGTGGTTAAGTTAAGTGGTTAACCGTTGGTTTTTGGATAAGAAACTAAATCTGAAGTGACCTGGAAACAAATGAAGTGTTTCCTAACCAGACCTGCCCACTGCTCCGGGTTTGTGTGTGTTCACTTCACTGGGTGTGTAACTTGGAATATATCTTTTAGGTGAGAGCGTGTGTCTGTGTGTCCCGCTATGTTATTGGCTAGTCACCAATCCAGATTGTGTCCCGCCTTCAGGACAAAGTTGCTGTGATTGGCTCCACCTCCCTGTGACCCAGAGATTAAAAAAAAAAAAAAATCAGTAAAAAAATAAGAGACAGATGGAGAATTTACTCCATGGTTGTTACTCTCTGTCATTTGCCAAATAAAATCATTTTTCATCGAAAAAAAAATATTGTAAAAGAACAAGAATGTCTCATTTTAGCCAGGGAAGAAGAGAAAACCTGTTCTATTTACATGAGATCCAAACAGAGACAGACCACAAACCCATCCTTTTTCTCAAAGCAAGACTTCTTCTATGGCTGACCACCATATGTTAGGACAGCTGGTTAATCTGGACACACTGGGAGTCATGGAAAGGCTTTTTAAACACCACGGTCCAACTCAGAAACCCGCAAAGGCCGTCACCAAAAACACATGTTTCTGACCGGCTCGGTTATTTTCACCTTGCTTGTCTTCTTTCTCAAAGTTTCATCCAATAGTAAGAATATATATTTTTATTATAACCTTTATCGTTTTTCAAATTGTTAATTATATTTTAAGAAACAATAAAATACATGTCATTTTTTATAAATATATAAGTCAATAATATTTTATTATAAAATGATGTATTTTTCATTCATTTATACATTTTTAGAACAAAATGCATTTATTAATCATTTTTAACATTTATTAAAACATTGTAGAATTGTTTTTAAATTTAAATTTTATACAACTGATACGAGGGACACAAATGGCTTTTTTCTGTTTGTTCGATTATTTTATTTATAATAATTAATCATTTTTTTATTCATATTTCTGGAACAGTCAAAAAGCATTTCACCACTTGTCATATTGTAAAAGTGACCAATAAATCTGTTGATTTACTTAAAAAAATGTTTTAATGAAAAATAATAGTTTTTATTATTATTATTAAACATGTATATTTGTTGTCATTTATACAAATATATATATATATATATATTATATTTTTTTTTCCATATTTCTGAAACAGTCAAAAAATAAATCTGATTGGATTTAAGCTTTTTACAAATGTAACAAATAAAATTGTATTCTTTTATAGTTATTATCATCACTCAAACTTGAGCTTTTTTCCCTTATCTGGAATGCTCTTCACTTCCCCGCGAGTGAGGCAGCACATCATGATCTGACACATAAATAGTTTGTAATTTCCACTCTGGATCCAGCGTGAGGATAAAAATCACAAGCGGCTCGGCGGAATTAATTGAGGCAGGTTTCTGAGTCTGAGTTTGAGGCTGAACCCAGTGAGAAGAAGAAAAGCTGGTCTTCTGGCAGGGGAGTCGTTCCTGGAGCTCGCAGCTACTGGTGGAGTAATTCAGATTTAGTGTCAGCGGGGGAATAGAAGCCTGCGAGCAGTGTGCCATCCTCCTCCTCAGCCATTTATATCACAGACGCGTCCTTAAACTTCCTACCAGTCATTACCACGCACTAAAACTACATGTTTGACTGAATGAATGTACATTTTATCAAAGCTGGGAAGAAAAATGTTTGATTACACATCACTTGTTTTCTACAATAAAAATATTCTACCAACAGTTCAGATCTGTCTATCTGTTTGTCCATCTATCTCTTCGGCCATCCATCCATCCAACATCATTCATTCATCATTCAACCATCATTTCACCCATCTATCTATCTATCTATCTATCTATCTATCTCTCCATCATCCATCTAGTAATGCTTCCTTCCTTCCTTCCTTCCTTCCTTCCATCCACCCATCTATCAACCATACATCCACTCATCTTCCATCTATCATGTGTCCATACATCCATCCATCCATCCATCTATTCATCTTTCCATCCATCCATCCATCAACCATATTTCCATCGGGCTACCATCATCCATCTATCGTTTGTTCATACTTCCCTCCATATATCATCCTTCCATCCATCCATCTATCCATAATTCATCCATCATCTACCCATCCCTCATCCCTTCTGCATCCCTCATCCATTCATTAATCATCATAAATCTATCTATCTATCTATCTATCTATCTATCTATCTATCTATCTATCTATCTATCTATCTATCTATCTATCTATCTATCTATCGTTTTCAGAACGAGAGACAGTATTGTTTTCAGATATTCGTTCTGTCTAGTAAGTTTCTTTATATAGCCTGTGTAGACATCTACTGCAGCCTATTGTAGACAAATTGCTTCACTTGCTCCTCTTTTTTGTAAGTTGCTTTGGATAAGGGCGTCTGCCAAATGACTATAAAGTAAAGTAAAGTAATGATAGAGTGTAATGTCTATTGTATTGGCTGCCCACTGCTCCAGGTTTATGTGTGTTCCTTAAATGCTCAGTCAGACAAAGGTTTTCACTCTCCTGTCTTTCTCATATGTGTACGAGCTGGAACCTTCCAAAGAGCATTTTTTGGAGACTTTTAAATTGATCAGTTATTCTGACCCATTTGAGTTTTTAGTTCCTGAGACGATTTGGTTGAACTTCACTGTAGGAAAAAAAAAAAGCTCAGGAGCTTAATAAAAACATCAATCTCAGGTAAAAACATTAGCAAACCTCTGCGCTTTTGGATAAAGAGGAACTGGAGATTTAGTGAGGACACCGGACAAAAGACGGTGGTGAAACAGCTCTGAGACCGTGACGGGGAGGGAAGTCCATCCATAAAACCCGAGACTCAAAGCAAACACCGCTCAAACACCGACACAATTCAATTAATCTTCTCGCTCACAACAGAAACACGGTTCTTATCGCTGCTCCTGTGTTTGTTGCGCTTTATCTCTTTCTGTCATCTCTTGCTGCTCTTCACGTCTTATTAAACGCCTTTTTCTCAAACTAATTTGCTTACTTTTATCATCTTAATAAGGCATGATTTGCTTCCATCTAAACTATGACCTCCATAATGGGGGATAAGAGCGTGACTATAATTTGATTTTTACGTCATTAAGCAGCCGGAATGCCTTTTCTAACACAGAATTAGCACTGAAACTTAAGCTAAAGCCTGAGAACCTTCCAGAGCTTCCAGCTTCACTGATGACGCTAGTAACAGGAAATGTTCACTACTTCTGAAATTATTTAACAAAATATCACCAGCTTTAGCCACTTTGGTGGATTTTTGTGCCCAATGATAAACGACTGTTAGTGTTGGGTAAGTTACTTGACAAAAATAATTAGTTGGTAATTACTGATTACTGCTGTAACTGAATATTACTACTTTCTACAATTACTTTCTAGTATTTCTAATTGATTACTTTTATGATCATTGTCTGTCAAAGTAGGTTAATGACTAAAAGGAACATTTCTATTTCTATTTGTGTTCAATTACAAATGACTGTCAGTATTGGGTAAGTTACTTGAACAAGTAAATAGTTACTACACTGTATATGCTGATTATTGACTAAGTTTGTAATTCGATTACTTTTTGAATTGTTGTGTGTAAAAGTAGTTTAATTACTAATAGGAATATTTCATTCCCAAAGTGAAATATACATCTGACTTTTGTTTTAAAAATTGGAAACATGTCACTGTTTTAAAGTTACTATAAAAAAGGCATTTAGTAAAACACTAATGTATTCTTCTATGTGATTAAACAAACATCCACTTAAAATGTATGAACAAAATAATTTGACTCCATGATTTAAACTATGAATAGTCATAAAATATAATGTACATTCATTCACCATAAATACAACATTACTGAAATTGTTTCAAATAATGGCGAGGATAAAATTATCAAAATCATCATATATTTTATGAACACAAAAATACATTTTAATGAGAAAAATGAATTGCTAAGTTGCATTTGATTTTTATTGAAACCTTAAAAGTATTTTAATGTTAAGTAATATTGTTAATTTTTTAATTACCATAATAATCCACAAATTATGAAGTACAGTACAATATTCCATAAAGTTGCCATATTCCAGCTGAACCCCACATGAGCCCAGGGCGCCGTGCCTTAAAGCTGCCCACTGCTCCGGGTTTGTGTGTAAAAGCAGAGCACAATTACTACACGATCCCTAGTGGCCACGTTGACAAACTCGCCTCACTTTACTAGATTTACTTTACAGCAGAGTTGCAAAGTTTTTGAGTAAACTAAAGATTTTTGTAAATTAAAAAAAAATGTAAAAGTAAAACAAGTAATTGTAAATATTTTTGACTTTAAGTGTTTTTGGCTACTTTGCACTTGTACTGTGTATCAAAAATATAAGCAACTTTTAAATTCAGGCAGTCCCAATGAATGCTCACAATAATAAAGTACAAGCACTAATACAAGTAGAAATACTATGCTTCGTGTTTCAATTTTTTTTTAAGAATCAATTGTATTATGCATATGTATACATGTTGAATATTTAGAAAACTAACAAAAATACCTAAAGTAACAAAAGATAACACACTACATTTACACCTCTGCTTTACTGCATATACTTGTAAAAATACTGCTCCAAAAATCATATACAGTATTGTAATATTTTAAGATACAACCATTCAAATACAACAATTGTAATGCAAAAGTATGAATTGTTACTATAGGAAAAAAACAGAGCAGGCCGTTTACAGCAAGCACAGAAAAAACATGTTCCGGCAAACATTGTGATTATACAAGGCAATCAATGAGCTTTCAGTCGAGCTGTAAAAAGAGTCCGGCTCCCATCTCATTCCCCATTCAGCGCTGGACGTCTGGTGACCAAAGTCATTTACCCCAGCAAAGCACCAGTAACCGGCAGATAATGTGTTGTCACTTGAAATCGAAGAGAAAAGTGAGAGACGACGCACATCTGCCTTCCCCACATCCCAGTGTGGAGCGCAAAGACACGTCGAAATAAATGTAGAGGAAAATGTAAATTCAAACGGTCATTAACATAAAATAAGCTCAGCCACTGTGACCGAGTCCCTGATGTGTAAAAATACACAGACTGCGCTTTATGTGAGCGGAGTGACAACAGCTAACTCTCCCAAATCAATTCGCTCCAGGTCTTCTAATCCACGTCGGCCTGCTTACCAATGATTTACGCTGGTAAAAAAGAA
Organism: Paedocypris sp. Pulau Singkep; assembly: GCA_017309775.1. Lineage (NCBI taxonomy): Eukaryota > Metazoa > Chordata > Actinopteri > Cypriniformes > Paedocypris > Paedocypris sp. Pulau Singkep. The sequence continues at coordinate 4,720,923 of MU204386.1, forward strand.
AAAAAGAAAAAACGGTGAAAAAAAAACTCCCAGCCCAAGTACGAAACGCCAACGTCTTCACATATTACACGACATCTGGCCTGGAGTGTGTATTATTTTTGCGTAGATGTTGGAGCGGTTCGCCGTGGCTTCCATTTTTGTCGTTTTCGCACATGGTAAAGATTAAGAAGTGTGTGCAGACGTCCACATCACACAAAAAACAGCAAAAACTTCTACAAAGACGGTAAATATCTCACGCATGTGCATCTTTAATGCTGATATAGCTCCTATATTTCTCTTCTCGACGGATTAATAAACAGCATGGCACGTGTGTCCAAAAAATGCACCACGTCAATTGGCGAGGAGCGACGAGCAATTGATTTGTTCTGTGCCATTCTAAAATAATTAAAATACAATAAACAAAACAAAAGAGTTTCTTTAACAGTCCAGTCACGTGTTTGTCCGTTTACTGTGCTACAATGAAATCAAATATTCCTTCAAATCATTCGCCTGGAAACACAATCTTACTTTTAGCCCTTTATTCGCTTTTTGCTATACCAGATGTTCTCAAACTAATTTTAAACTGTATGAAATGATCAAAAATGTTATTGAATTGAATTGAAAAGCCTTTAATTGTCCCACAGCGGGGAAATTGCATGTCACAACAGCAGTATAAATATGTATATAAAAACATCTATATAAATGTATAGATGTTAGATGTATAAATAGATTGTATATGAATGTATGAATCTATATGAAAATATATTCACCAAATCATGGTAGAACTTAAGAAAAAATACTTACATTATTAAGTTTTGAAAAACAAAGGTAATAGAAAATAGAAAAAGAAGTAAAGAGCTGAGACTAGCTGCCAGATAAAATAGCGCCATGAAGATCTTAGTTTATACAAAAATAATTATTACATTTAGGAAAATGCAATATAAATGCTGTTTAAATGTTATTATGCTCATAATATTTATGATATTTACATAAAGTAACAAAATTAACAATTAATTAATTTAACAAAAAAGCTCAAAATTAAAAGTAATTTGCATTAACTTTGATTTAATCTGCAATTTTTCATGAAAAAATATTTAATATAAAAATATATCAATAAACAGCATTCCGTATTAATTAGGAAATCACTGTGCTTAGTTCCATCCATCTATCATCGTTTCATTCATCATCCCTCCTGCATTCCTCATCCCTCCATCAATCATCCATTCATCCACCCATCCATCCATTAAACATTCATCATTCATTCATACTTTATTCTACCCATCCATCCATCATTCCTCATCCATCCATCATTCTTCCATCAATCATTCATTCATCCATTTGTAGATATATAAATATAATCACCTCTTCATCCATCAATCTATCTATCTATCTATCCATCCATCCATCCATCAATCGTTTTCAGAACGAGAGATAGTGTATTGTGTAGTGTATTGTCTGCCGACTGCTCCTGGTTCGTGTGTTTCACTTCACTGGTTAAATGCAGAACACACTTTCCCATTTTTAGCATTTAGTAATTATTAGAAAATTACTGTGTTTTTCAAGTTTCTAAATTTTAAATATTATTTCATACAGTTGCTCTCTGATTGGTTGGGGCTTGTCCCAGAGTTGCTGGGATTGGCTCTCCACGTGACCCAGAAATGGAACAAGCGATAGAAAAAGAAATTATTACATACATAACTGTTTTTAATCAAATAGCATTATCAATATTTAGCTAATATCAACATTAAAAAGCAAATGCAATATCAAAAAGCACATTTTAAAGCCCATTTACTCCAACGTACATGTTGTGCCAAATTAGGGATCACTGTTTGAAAACACACGCACACACACACGCACACACACACACGAGACACTACAGCTGCTGAATTGTATTTTTATTTTACGCAGCTGCAGCATAAAGTGTGAACAAATAAAGCCAAGTGTGTTTTCCTTGCTCGGGTTCACATGGTTTAGCTCCTAAAAACAAATGAGCGTCGCTCCTGATCTGTTGCAAGCAAAAACGCAACTAAAAATGTTTAATAAGCATTTGAAAACCAGTAAGGCAAAGTGCGCGCCAACTCCGCTTCTGTGCCAACCGCGCAAAACGGCCGCGCACACACACACACACTCTTTGCTGATACTATCAACTTGCCCGCTGCACTGCGGAGTCCGGGCACAGAGCCACGGCGTGGCAACCCAGCAGCTGCCTTTCCAAAAGATAATCCAAGCCATCATCAACTAAAAGGGTATTAGCAATGTCATAGTCTCACATTCAACCATCTTGCCCTGTGTGAGCAAAACAACGAAAATAAGCGGTGTGAAGTACTTGAGTACACAAACTTTGTTACTTTACAAAGTTATATCAGTTTGAGTATTGTTGGCTACTTTGTACTTGTACTGAGTATCAAAAATATACTCTAAAATATACAACTCTCTACTTGACTACATTTGTGATTGAGTATCTGTACTCTTTACTCCCGTATATTTTAATGGACACTTGTTACATTGTGATTGTGCGCGAGAAGTCGACATCTTTTTCTACCGTAGTTGACGAGGTGATATCGCCATCTGCAGGATGTTGAAGGTACTGGATGTTGTTTATTAGCTAAATCACGTGAACATACATTGTGTTCATTTATGATTTATTGTGAACATAAAAAATGATCTTTTTGCAAATGTGAATTTGACTGACTTTTTGTTCTTTTTTATCCATTTTGATGCCATATTGAAATGCGTTAAAGAGTTTTGAGGCGTAAAATTTCATTTTTATTTGTGAGTTTCTTGTTTTTTACATAATTTGGTGTTTATTAGGCCTAAATTCAGTGTGACTAAAATACTCAAGATTTACTTTTAAAATTGGATACTTTACGACGTTTACTCAAGTCTTCTTGGAATTGGTGACCTGTAACTTAAAACGGTGTAATTTTTACAGTAAGGTACCCGCACTGATACTCAAGTATGGTTTTCAGGTACTCTTCACACCTCTGAACAAACTGCGTGGCACAACCCGATGGGCACAATGTCGTTGAGTTTCCTCCTTTTTGACAAGCTGCTTTTCAAATCCTCAGACTCATGTATCACATTCAACTCATCACTAGGCTAGTCAATTAGCATAAGCTAATGCGTCGTGCATCAAGCCCACGCTTTCGAACTCTACATGTGCTTTCAGGGAGACCCCGAAAAACGCGGATACATCTGGAGGCCGTGTTGCTTTGAGAAATCCTGGAGCGTCGACTGTAACCGGACCGTCTTCGCTTGCTGGTAAACACCTCGCTAATCAGAACACTCGCCGCCTTATTGTTTTGTGTTTCTTTGACCTCAAGCGTTCTTTACCATGATTAAAACAACACTATTAGCATTTTTTTTTTTATTCCAATGAAAAAGGCCAGCAGGGGAACATGACGTCTCCTTTAACCTGCTTGTTGGCGTCGCTATCATCTGCTAATATGGAAATGTGAAAAACAACGGAAAAATTTTAAGTTTCAACTTTCCATGAAAAGAAACTCTTTTTATAGCCCACAACAATAAAAACCGATCGTATTTTCCCTAAGTCTCAATTGGCAGGGCTGGTTTTTGTAATACTGAGGTTGTGGGTTTGATTCCCAGGGATTTAAATTGATTCAATGCTTACTTAAAGGTTTTTATTGTAAAATTGTATAAACATTTATTTCTTGGTAATATTACGTCTGATATATGCCATGTAAAAACCATTCAGTGTTTAAATGACAAGCTTTTAAACAGTTTCTCAAGCTTCTCAAGTGTCACTTACCCAGTAAAAAATACTAATACAATATTTTATAGCTATTGATTTATTCAAATAGCTTTGTCTTATACATAAAGTACATTTAGAAAAATGTACGACAAGATTTAAAAGCGTATTTAGACTAAATATAGACATCAATTATTTTCTATGTTAGAGTCATGATATCTATTATGTTTAAATACACCAATACAAATGAAGATGAATTTATTATAACTTGCTTACGACGCATTAATTATTTAGCATGAATCATTATTACGGCTCAGATGTACCACACACACACACACACACACACACCTACACAGTTCATATTGTTTTCATCATAGCTAAACCCATGTAACAAATTTAAAAGCAAACAAAACATTTTCAAAAATTATTTAAATTATTTGCATAAATTATTATTGTTATAAATTATTTAGGAAAATGTATCTAGTTGACTTAACCACAGACACACACACACACACACACACACACACACACAAATTGTAGTATACTTTTCGATGAACCAATATTTGTGCAGAATGAATACATCTGGAAATGCTGCAGCAATATGACAGCAGTCATAATGTGAGAACCATCCTTCAAGATGATGTCTGGTCGTCACTGCAAAAGCAATATCAAGTCACATGACAAGGCGAATCCTCCGAGGGGCTCGAGCCTGATGGGATTAAGATCTCTCTTTAAATGCATAGATTTCGTGCATGAATTCTTCCCGACCTGCTGCAAATATGCTGACGGTCGGTGTTTTTGGAAGCAGGAATGCTCTGGGAAATGGTGCTTAAAAAATGCTTAAGGATGCAGAGAAGAGTTGTTGCATAGCAGAGATATGGAAGCAAATCCACTAGAAATGCAGTAGGTAACCATTATGATTTATTACATTCCAGCCCGGCGTCTTGCTATATTAACTTCTGAATATGAATCGCATTCGGTGCGCTGCGAAATTTTAAACATAATTCTTATTTGTTGATCGTTCATCCCATGTCGGTTTCCAAAAATGTTTATTTATTTGATTGTTGTGGGTGACGAGATTACTATCACACACAAATGTGCAAACTCATTTTAATATCTTAATGTATTCAGACAGCAAACAATAATCATTTTACATTTTAATATGAAATCTTGTGTCGCAATGACAATAAAGGCATTCTATTCTATTCTATTCTATTCTATTACCGCTGTTCCCTGTCAAATACTTCATTTCCCATGATTCATTGCATTTTCCCCTGATGTGACTTAATGTGTTCAGGTGAGTTGGTCTGAATATGCAGATTAAAATATCCTTGCATTTCTTCATTTTGTGCCCGCCGATGTACGCAATATTGAACACACATTTGTAGAAGGTGGCTGCTTCTGTGATTCCTCCACCATCCAATTATATTCACAGTAATAAACTTCTAAGATTATAATATGGGCATAATGCAAATACGTAAAGGTTAAACTACAGTAGATGATCCCAGTCAAGCCTAAAACCTTAAAAAAAACTGTCATTTTTCCTGGAAGAAACTTATTTTTTTTATAAAAGATAAAAGTAGACACAAGTAGAAACAAGGAAACACCATAAAAAGTTGATATACTGTCAGTTAAAAATGGACTACATCATTAAAAAATCATAATAGATATGAAGAAGCTAATTTCTATGGATAAAGATGAAGGTCCCTTCATCTAAAGTTGAAGTGCTTCTATAATGATCAGTGAGAAGATGAGGAGCAGTTGAGAAGAGGAAGGCCAATGTAAGCTGAGTGATAAATGTGAGACTAGAACATTATAGAAGACTAGAATGGTGTAGCAAACATCTCACTTTGTTGTGACACAAGGACTTGATGATGTTCAGTCCATCATATTTCTTATCAGTAAGAATTTCAATCCTGCGATTTAAAAAGCTTTGCATTTTTCTCCGGCTGAATTCCTGGCCTTGCGACCAGTCCTGCAGAATTCCAAAAATACTAGCTCAAACTCTTCAGGCCACGTGCCACTCCGCACGACTAAGCTTCTCTGGATCTCCAGCTCTCGACTTGAGACCTTGTAAGGCGAAAGGGGAAACATCTGTGCCCGAGCATGCCTTCACTGGTTGTAATGGTGAGATATTTGTGATTCACGGGCAAATAACAAACTGCTTTGGCAGGCAAGTTTTGTGGTGTCAAGCCAAGACGACATAAAAAGAAACGCTTGCATTCCTAACCGATGCTCCGCTTCGTACGAGCTCATTTCCTCTGAACCAATAGTCGAGCGGGCGCATGAAAAAAAATGTAGGTCATAGAAATGCAATTAAAGCAGGAAGATCAGCAGGTCTAGGTGCTATATGAATGATATGAACATACACAATTTAGTCTCAAGGACTTCCAGACCTTTCCGCTAAAGATTTCTCTTCGCTTTTGCCTTCAGATATTCCTGAGGCATCTCCTCGGCAATTGCTATTCTAATTAACTGTCTTGCAGGGCAGTTGAAAAGTGGATTTACTTCTCAACATATGCTGGGCGAATTAAAACACTATAATTAACCTTATTAATATTCTGCTGAGACGTGACAACACCGGCTTTATTTCCGGGGTCCCAGAGACCCCATTAATGTAGGTGTGACCGAATCTGAAAAGACTTTGAAAAGCAATTGTCCATTTTGGCCTGACGTTATTCTAATAGGTGTCTCTGACCTAATCAGACACAATCCGCAGGCCTTATTAACACTATAATATTCCGAAAGTGATTAATTCATATGAAAATATTCAAGGGACAAAGTTAGACAGATGCAAAAGAATCAGATCCATGTTAAAAGTTCATGCTGTTAAATTATCGGTCTGAACATTAAAATGGTCTCCCACAATCCTCTCTGGTCACGACTAGTCATTGGTCCAAATTGCAGGTGACCCGTATAACAGACAGTGTTTGTCTGACTTTTGCTCCCTGTCTTGACTTCCTCCTGCTTTTGACCATGATTCTCACCATGTTCCTGATTGCATATGGATCACGACTTCAGTGATTCGTTACAGTATGTGGGATTACACCATTTTGAAACACAGAGTAAAGACGCTAGTAGATGGTACGGTGGCGTAGTGTAAAGTAAAGTGAGTGAGATTGTCAATATGGTTGCTTTATAGCAAGAAGAACCCATTCCTGACTCCAGGTCAAGGCCCGGTTGGAATCGTGTCACTGGATTCATCTCACAGTCCAACACCATTAGTGTGAACGCGAGTGAGAATGTGTGTCCCGCAGAGGTGTAAAGTACTTGAGTAAACTTTTGGAATTGTTGTAAATATTTTTTTACTTAGTATTTTTGGCTACTTTGTACTTGCACTTGGTATCAAAAATATAAGCAACTTTTAAATCCACGCAGTCCCAAAAATGTACGCAATCAATATAGTACAAGTACTAATAATAGTCTTGGTTTTTGTCTTTGTCCTTGTCTTGTCATAGTCTTAGTGATAATCACAGCCATTTACAACAACCATATGATCAAATGAATAAAAAGCAACAATTATGTTACATGTTCAAACATATGCTTTGAAACAGTTAAAACTGTGAAAAGCGCCTTACAAATGCTCAGAACATAATATAAGTACAAATACTATGCTCAGTGTTTCAACGTCTGAAGAATTTTTTCCAGTTTCTTTACGCATTCGTCATACTTTTTCTGTAGAATCAATTGTATTATACATATGTATAGATATTGTGTATTTACAAAATTTACAGAAAGTTTACTCAAGTACTTTACACCTGTGCCGCTCTGTCATTGGTTGGATCTAGGGTGTAACGCCCGCCTTCAGGTCCAGAGTTGCTGGGATTGTCCTGTGCCCCTTGACCCAGAAATGGAAAAGCTCTGTGGAAAATACTGTAGATGGGTGGAACTCAAGTAATTCTACAAAGCAAATAATATGGCTACGACCATTAGTTTAAGATAGTTGACAACACTTGTTTGTCACCATTAACCTATCTTGTAGAGAAAGTGTTATCAAATGCACTTTTCCGTTAAAATGATCAAACTGTCGAATCGACAAAGCATAGTAATTAGATTGGCATTATAAATAAGAATGATGTTCAATTTTGTACAATACTGAAGAGTAAAACAACTCAGTAAAAATATCTCTTGCTGGAAAAGAGAATAAGCCAAAAAACTAGCTAAAAGCTAATTCTAGTTGTTCAAGGCAAAAGTAAAGTTTTTACATAGTTTTAAATAAACATTTAATACAACTCAAACAGTGCAAAACAACAGCAGAAAACACATTTCGTCATTGTAGTTTTATTGCAAGTAACACACAACTGTACGCGTGCAAAATGTACGATGGTGTCCGATTTTAGGCGCTTTTTCTCTCACAAAGCCTTAAGTTAAATAAGCGTGATGTCTGGTTGGACATTACAATTATTTACTATGAATTAATCAGCAGAATAGGAGAAATGTTCCTTTTGGTTTAATTGGTGAATATGCCGCTAACGCTAAAAATGGCGCAATCCGTAAAAATTACCTCTCATCACCAACTATTTGGGCGTAACCACAGTAATGACACAAACTTGGATCCCAGCTCTGTACTCAACCGTAAAAAAGTTATTTATCCCCAGCAGCTGAGATTGCAACATTGGGCTTGTTCTAGCCATAAACCACCGAGGTTACGTAAAGGCAAACCATTATTCAAGCAACTCGAGCAAAAAAGGTACAAACAAAGCTGGAATCTCAGCAAATTAGTATATCTATAATTACTAAAAATATCCAGGGCTTTTCGCATTGCGATGGCGACTTGTCAGCACGCTGAGAGCCTTAATCCATTGTAGCCTGAAGAGAGAAGTCATCACTACAAAGTGGAAATAATGAGCCATATTTTTCCATTGCGTAATTAATGCATGACTTTTTAAATAACTGAAGCGCAAAATGAAGGTTCTAATTGGTTTCAGTGCACCCTCGCTCGGGCCTCCTCTTGTCTTCCGGATGGTTCCAGTCTTACGGAAGGGTTTCATCGAAGCTGAGGTGCAATTAATCCTGGATGCTGTGTATCTCATCACCGGGCTTGTGTACGCTTTTCTTCTCCTCCGAGGAGACGTACGGTGGAAGGCTTTTGCAGAACAGCTTGTTATCTGAACGTTGAAGGCAGTTTGGGAAGTTAGAAGATATCGCTGTAAATGTGTGTAATACGAGAGGATGATAAATGCAATCCTGCTGTGAGAATAGTCACATCTCCACGGCAATTTCCCCATTACCCTACAATTGCGCCTTAAAGCAGCTAACGACTTCACTTTCACACATTTTGAAGAGGCGGTTATCTGACGCGACTTACGTTGCTTTGCAATTTAGTTTTAAAGGAAATACTTGCTTTTTATTTAGAAATCAGGTTTTTACAAAGCTTTCTAACTTTAGTAGGTTTTTAAGAAATATTTTATTGCACAAATATCTCTATTAGTATTATAATGTAATTGTCCAGTGATGAAAAATGACAATTATCAAATAATTGCTTGTCCTTATGGCGACATTTATTTGAACTTCTCCATTCATCAATTTTCAGGAAAGCTTTTTCGCTTCTGGGTCACAAGGATGGAGCCAATTCAGACAACTATGGGTTCCAGCCAATCACAGGGCAGGACACACACATTCACACTCTCACTCACACCGATTGAGTCCAATTCTCCAGCAGTTTTTTGCACTGTGGGAGGAAACCGGAGACCCAGAGGAAACCCACGCAGACATACAGGCAAACTCCACACAACCCACTACGCCACCATGCTGTTCATTATGGCATCACATGTAGCAGAATTATGCGAAATCTTCCTAGAGCAATGAAGAGCAATGAAGTGGAGGCACCGACATTTTCCGTTGTAATAACGGCCAACAACACTTTTCTTTCCTCAAAAGTGTCTGACATTGGAATAGTTGAAGTAGTTTGTGCGCTGAGGAACACTATGTTAATGAGAGTCCTTGGGATTTGCGTGAACAGGAATATAAACTGGATCATGAAGGGCAAGCAAATGTTCTCGGTTTAAGTGGCATGTGAAAAAAATGGTCGAGCGAGGGGCTTGTATAACAGCATGTGGTTTCTCTCTCTCTCCAAACATGTGGGGGATGGTAGCCAGCTGTTTCCCTCAGAATGATCATGTTAAAAACGGTTTCGCTGAGGCCACCAAAACCACATCACACGTTACTTTTCTGCTGAGCTTCACAAACCATTACATTCATTATTTCCTTCATTGCCGGTAATCAATTGCGAATTTCAACTAAATGAGCTCTGGCTGTCAATAAATCAATATAATCTCGGGTATTTTCACATATAATTGTTTGTTAGTTGGTGGAGCAAAAAAGTGCACAGTTTACACATTTACTAAATACGCGTGAAAAAGTTGTGTCAACTTCCAGTGAAGTTCCAGTAAAGCATGTTTGGTCATTTGGCTTGAATTATTGGTGGTTTTATATCTTTTTCTTTTTTGAAAAAAGGATGTAAAATACTACAAATGCATACATCAGATGTCTAGAAAATGTTTGCATACTTTTTTTGCATACAAAAAAAAACAGAAATTAAAAAGAAAAAAAGAAAAAAATGTAAAATTACTTTTTGTGAGTACAAAAGATTGAAATGGAAATACCTTTATTAGACCCACAGTGGGGAAATTGCATCTTAAAACAGCAGAGAAGAGAGAGAGAGAAAGGCAGAAAAGAGGGAATATACATAAAAGCCACATCTATAAATGAGTACATATGTTAATGAATGAATAAATAATAATGTAAAAAAAAAATGATAAACATGAATAACGTGGGGGGGGGGGGTTAGGTCATAGTAGGTAGACTGGTTAAATTGTGTAATAAAACACAATTACTTATTACTCACTAGTTACAAAATGGAAATTAGTTACTAGTTACAAAAAAAAAGCATTTACAATTGCAATTTGCTGCCTTGTAGAAAGATTAAAAAATAAAACAAATCTGGGCCAATTTGCTGAAAAACTATCCATTTATAGCAGAATTCCCCCCCAAACCCTACAGATAAAACCACATAATCTATCAGCAAAGCACACCAATAAAGTTTTAAATGGAATCCTTTACATCAATAACTCCCAAACCCCTCCTGATGACATTTTCCCCACCGAAGCCCCTAATTCGGTCACTAGCCAATTTGTTCAGACATCCTGCGAATCTTAATACTACAGAAAAAGGTGACGCAGGTCTCTAGACTGTGGAATGGTCTGTAGGATCCCATTAATCACTCACTCACTCCTTCCCCCACTTCACACACAGCGGCCCGGCCGATCGCTCAAGTCTTGCCATTTCTCATCTCGTCCCCTGCTTTTAAAAGTGAAAGAGAAATAGCCGTGTCACTGCTGCTTCAGCATGGTTGCCCTTTCCGCAGACCCTCTGCAGACATGTCCTCTAATGACCAACACAATGTCCATGGAATGTGACCACTACCTATTAGCCCTTGCTTAATGCCTTTAGGAAGAAACACTCTCACAAAAGCAAGGGCAAATCCAGGCCTCTTCAGCCATATGTTGCTTCATTTGGAGGAACAATGACATCTAACACACAAAGAACCTTTTAAGTGCTAACAGCTACCGCTTAACAACCAATGATGCTAGCCAGGTACTATGATTGATCGGAAATGATACCAGGATTTCACCAAGATCGGTATATATTAGTGCTGTCAAACGTTTTTTAACTAATTTTTAACTAATTTTTAACTAAAGACTTTTTTACTTAATTAAACGCACTTCCCGGACCAATAATGAATAATTGCACATACATTACTGAAGCTTGTGATATTAGAGAATGTAGTGTAAAATGTTAACTCAACACTTAATAGACTTTTTTATTTAATTTGCATTATATTTTCTTTGTTTCTTAACACCATATTTCCAATTAATCATGAAGCAAAGAAGAAGAATCAAGAAGAACCTCAAAATGTACAGTTGGTTTGTAAGACATTTCTCTTTAAAGAAAAAACACAGGTATGTCAATTGAACTTCAAAACAGTCAATGGCAATAAAACATATTTTCTTGTTCAAAAGGATTCCACAAAACAGGCATGACAAGTATGCAAAGTAAATTACCAACTTTATTAGCAAAGTGCGAAGTGATTTCAGTTTTGCAAAATACTTTTTCGTGCTATCTACGAATCTATCTGGCAAAGTGAAACTCATTGCTCTAATTCATAGCCACACCAGAAGTGATAAAAACTGCAAGGAGGTTAAAATTTAATTACTCGATTAAGCTTTTGAAATTAATCGCATGTGTTAACGGGCTAATTTTGCCAGCCTTAGTGTATGTGTATTAACGAATTGGTTGTTACTCTGTTCTCAAAGTTGGGTTGGGAGCTGGTCAACATCACGCAAGTTATGCTGATAATCCCGTCGATATCTTATCGTGGATGTACACATTACGTTCACGCATCTGTCAGGCATGCCATTTCATTTTGAGCGGACGAGTACAAATTTGCGAGACTTTGCATATTTTTTAAAGAAATAAAACAAACAGAAACCAAATGTGTGACGTGGGAAAAAAAAAACAATACAGGTGTGAACTCAAATTGCCATGTTTTACCAATCCTGACCGGCAAAAGCATGTCAGATGGCAAGCACAAACAAAAGTTAGTCTCTCAGAAATCTCTCGACTCGGTAACATAACATCACTAACATACACACAAAGAACTAGATACTGCTTTAAATGCTAAACCAAGATAACCATTAACAAGGGGAGCACAAGAACAGAATCTAGTCTATCTATATATTTATCTATCTATCAATCTATCCCTAAATCCATCTATATATTCATCCATCAATCCATCCATCTATCTATCTATCTATCTATCTATCTATCTATCTATCTATCTATCTATCTATCTATCTATCTATCTATCTATCTATCTATCTATCTATCTATCTATCTATCTATCTATCTATCTATCTATCTATCTATCTATCTATCTATCCATCTATTCAAAAGAATGCTTCAAGACTCACTGCATATATTTTTCTAATTCCGGTCCCATAGAGGTCCGATTAACCAGTCCAACACATTGGCTTGTACTGCAATCCAGTTCATCCACCCCATTATACATAAACAAGACTAATCAGGCTTAGTCTGATGAATCTATCAATTAATGCCATTAATTTCACTTAATCTTTGATTCCATTTCCAGCTCTACTACACTCAACAAAAACGAGATTTTCTTCTTTAAAAAGGGAGAAAACACAGAAATTCACTTTTAAAAAAGCAGACGCATCAAGTGGCTGTCGGAAATCATAAAGGCACATGGAATACTTCATCTTATAACTAGTAACACAGAGCAGTAAAGCACTCGGCTTGAAAATGAATCACTGAAGTGCACTCTTGGAGATTTCCCATGAACGCTTTGATTGCATCCACTCTGTATTCTAATGATTCAGACAATCTGGCAATCACACACTGCCCCAAGAACATGGAGCTGAAACGGAATAACATCTCAATCTATCAAAGAGAATTAACTGGGGCTAGTTGTCACCGAGGGATTTTGTGAACTCCAGGTCTCATTACACAAACGTTTGCTGGAGTTAGCATTATTTGGGACTTTCAAGCAACATTTACCTCAGAAATTCTGGATGTCAAGAGTGTCGTGACAGAAGGAACGTTTGTTCTGGTCTCGGCCAAACAGATGTTTGTTTGCTCGCGTGACTCTCTTTCACCTTTTTTTGCAAGCTAAACAAATATTGTGATCAAAACCGTATACATGTAAAGATTTTAAAAATACTAGAAATACTGCTAGAATAAAACAGGAAGGATGGATTCAAGTAGCATTAGCTTTAGCTATTGTAGCACTTGCAAAGTTCTGACATGTTTGCTTGATCAACTAATCAACCAGTTAATGATCAAAGGATTTTTTTTGCCGCGTTTACTAGTGTGATATGTGGCATCTTGCCAAGTTTCCACAAGGCAACGTGTTTTTATTTCTAGCATCTTGTCGAGACACAACTCTGATGAGCATATGTGGCGAATGGTGCGCTCTCTCACCTCTTATTTTTCCCTACAAGAGAACAAAATATTGTAATCACAACCACGTGTGTGCTAAGGTAATTCGTTAGCTACACAGAAATGCCAGAGCTAGAACAAAAATGAAGTTAGAGGATGGACAGCGTCATATAGCATTAGCTTTAGCTACTGTAGCATTAGCCACATTTTTCCTTTAATGTACACACAGAAAACAACTAGCTGATAAACTGATTTTAATGCAGCATTTGTGCATTCATTTTTCATTTTTTTAGACAATTTATTTTATTTAATTAAAAAAAAAAAAACTTGAGCGCAATTTTTCAAAAAATAAAACCAAACCATTGTAGCCTATACAGTCTAATCCTTAATTATTTTTCATTTTTCTTTTATTTATTTATTCAAACATGTATACATAACAAATATTAACAGCAACATAGAAAACAAAAACATAATAATAATAATACAATCATCTCGTTCATTTCCATAATATACATGTTTGAAAGGGAGTAGAAAGAAGTACAACTTATCTAGTCCTAACCCCTTTTATATTCCACTTTAACACATGAAGACTGTATCCACAGCAACATCATAAATTAACTTGGAACTTTGATACTAAACAAATCTATGACAAAATTTCACACATTTTTTTAATTATTCCGCGTTTTAATGTAGTTCGAATGAATGTCCTTTTTATATTTATGTTTGAAATGTTTTAGGTTAGTGCATTGCTTTACTTTGCTCTTTTTGGTGGTGCGTGTATATTGTACATTTAAGTTTGACTTGCCTCTTAAACTATAGTTCCTCCGTGTGTATGGTCACGGAACCATAATTTCATTCGATTATACTTTTTCATATTTATGATGAGACCGTTCAACGTCTATAAAGACAGGTAAATTACAAACAAAAAGAGCAAAAACCATGTACTAAAATCAGAGAATTTAAAATACACATCATTAACCTTTTACTAACCAACCAATTAAAAACCAAATACGACCCAATGTCACTTAAAAAACCCAATTACTTTAGTGTAACCAGGTCTTGGCTGTTTAATGTCAGGCTCTCGTGACAACTTACTCCATATAGTGTGACGGCTTGTCGGGACTTTTATTTGAGGAAGAAAAGAAAAAAAGCCAAGCACAGCTCAGTGGCTTCCGTCCAGCAATAATGAAGAAAATGTTCAATAGTGATTCAAGACTTTGAGATATGTTCACCCAAAGAAATAGTCACTGGAGTGAAAAGAGTGGCAATTAGCCTCCGCTCTCTCCTATCAACATATCTATCCCCATCCCTGGCTGTGGCGGGCGAGCACTTCATTTCAATTCATGGATCATCATTATTTAACAGCGTGACTCACGCCGCTTACACTGGTTGACAAACTGGAGGTGTCAAATATCCCGACAAACGTCATTAGCTTGAACCATTCGATGCTTTAACAAACCATCCAGTGTGTGTTTGATTAAAAGTCCCCCGCGCTCTGCCAGCTTCCACAAACTGTCGAATAATCACTGGAGCTCTGCCTCCACCTCTTTATCAGCCGTGTGACCTACTTCATGATGAATCTATAATAATGTGGTGGAGGAAAACATGCATCGGCTTGCGCACGGAGAACCTGCTGTAATGGTGGGGCGTTCGCAGGCGACGGGAGATGGTGTTGTTATTAATTAGCAAAACAATCTGCCCAAAAAAAGCCATTATAAATCATCTCGGCCTTTAATATTTGGGATAATAGATGACTTTGGTTTGTTGTGACCAGTGCATTGAGACTGCACAACACAAAAGCAACCGGAGATGATTAATGGACGGAACCGGAGAGAAGCGGAATCTAATTCTCTTTTCTTCAGTCGGGAGAAAATCCACAAGTGCAGGCTGGAGTTTCACAGCTTTCAATTTCAGCTTTTTCATTTATAAAAATGTTTCAGTAGCTATTGATAAGGGGACTCGATAGATTCATATGGGTCATACAGTGATACCCCGACTTACCAAAATGTCGTTAGCTGAGCCGCATTTTACATGTAATCTATCTAATCTGTGCCATGACGTCGTAAATTCAGACAAAATTGTTTTTATAAATGATAAAATATTGGTAAAAAATGTAATAAAAACATGTTACATGCAGTTGTGTAGTTTGCCCTTAAGCTGATGTTTATAAAGGTAGAGTATATAATGATATACGGACAATCTCACATAAACGGTTACGTTTGAATATCTTGAAATGATGTCATGCAAATCCATCAGATTTCTTCTTCATCTTGTGAAAACTGAGATGACGCTTGATTGTGAAAAATTACAGGAAATTTGCACGACGTCGTTTCAAAATCGCGCTCCTTTTATTTAGCAAAAATATTTTGGAACTCAGGACGACAACCACTAGTTTGCGTTTGGGTCCAATGCAATTATAACGTTTTTGAAATGACATTAGCACAAATGATTGTGACTGTTTAACACAACTACTGTACTTTAACCCAATTAGTTCCCCTGAACTAGACAAAAAATATATTACAAATCTGAATGATTTCAGTCTTTAATCTGAACCTCCAAGCAAGAGCTTTTTCCAATCAATATTGATAAGGAGATGCCAAAGATTCATATGATTCATGTTTGGTTTTGATAGGACAAAATAACACAGACTAGTTTACATAGACTAGTTTAATAACATAGACTAGTTTATTTCAAACTCAATTAGCATGGTCATTTGTGACTGGACACTAGCGCAAATGGACACTACAAAGGGAAACATGCTTTAACCTCTTGTCCGGTAAATAGAAAAATACAAACTGCCACAATTTCAGATTTTTGTCTGAAAATCCAAAAGTTCAAAAAGGCTGAAATTTCCCAAATTTCAATTTCAGCTTTTAATTTGTTAAAATGCTTCAATAGCTATTGATAAGAGGACTTGATAGATCTGTACAGGTCACATTTGGTTTTGCTTTTGGGTTTAAAAGGAATATGGAAAAAAAAACACTTGTTTGCATTTGCATCCAATGCAATGCAGTCTAACGCAAGTATTTCCCATGAAAACTCACGTACGGTTTAATAGACTAAAAATTATATTTAAAAAATCTGCAAAGATTTTATTATGAACATCCAAACAGAATGTTCAAACAGCATTTTTTTTCAATAGATATTGACAAGGAGACTCGAAAGGTTCATATGATTCATGTTTGGTTTTGATAGGACAAAAAACCACAGACTACTTTGCGTTTATTTCAAACTTGATTAGTATTGACATTTGTGAATGGACAATAGTGCAATAGGATGCTACAAAGGGAAATTGGTTTTTAATCTCTTGTCCGGTTATTTAGATTAATACAAATTGGCACAATTTCAAATATTTATCTGAAAATCCTGATACTGATATCGAAACAGGACGAAATGTCCCATCCTTCAATACCAGAGTTTTAATAGGACTGGAGATGACATTGTAGTCATTGTGGCCATGAAACACCAACCTTTCTTGTCAGTTATTGTCTGACTGGGATTACGGATGAATCATATTTGATTTTGACGGAGACGCCAAGTGAATATCAAGGGATATTTCAAGCCGAGTGAACACTGCACTGACAACAGCCAATGAAGAGCTTTAGAATCAATCTTTCTTTGTTAGCAGAATCAATTAGAGCGTCTTTCTGTTGGGTTGCGTGTTTAGTAGAGGCTAGTTACAGAGATCAGGAGGATTAAACTGGTGCCTACTAACCTCTGTGAAAACCAGCTATTAAATGAGCTGTGTGAAAGCAACCGTCGGCATGGCTTGTTTCACCAGCATATTCAGGTTTAATGAATGTTTTGAATGAGAGCTGACATTTATTACTCATCCCGCTCTTTTTCCAAACCACTTTTCACTTTTCTCAAGAGCAAAACCAAACCTGTGCGCATTGTTTGAAAGGCACAGGAAGAGAGGAAGAAAAATGTTAAGTCGATTAATTAAAGGCGGGAATTAATTCATGCCAGCGACTCTTTCCCATGCAACAAAAATCCACAGACGCGCATTGAAGTATGAATAAATCTGTGAATTTGGGCACTACTGGGACTGGATTTGTGAGCGGAATCAATCGATTCATTAAAAGGACTTTTAATTTGGAATTGTTTGTGAACTCTAAAAGAATAAATGCCCAGGGCTCGAACAAGGCATTAAGA
This sequence comes from Paedocypris sp. Pulau Singkep, assembly GCA_017309775.1. Lineage (NCBI taxonomy): Eukaryota > Metazoa > Chordata > Actinopteri > Cypriniformes > Paedocypris > Paedocypris sp. Pulau Singkep. The sequence continues at coordinate 4,738,723 of MU204386.1, forward strand.
TATGAATATCAATCACTTTCTTCAGAAGTGTTTCCATAAATATCGAATGGCGCTAAAAAAAAAAAGTGTAAAAGAAAAATGAGTGTGTCATTTCTGGAATTAGGGCGTAATTTAAAAGCACAGAAGAAAAAGAACCAGACGAAAGTTGTTGGTGGAGTATTGTTTTAAAATATTAACAAAGCAAAAGTACTCAAATATTAAACAGATTGTGTTGTATAAATGGTATATTTGCGGTGTTGTATTACTGGCATAAATTACTTTACTTTACAGTCATTTAGCAGACGCTTTTATCCAAAGCGACTCACCTTTCACTTCAAATTCTTACAATTGAAGAGAAATTCCTCCTTTCCCTGGGAGTTGAACCCATGATCCAGTATTTCAAACACCAGCGCTCTACAGAGAGCTACTGGGAAAGCTGAAGTATACTTAATTATACTGTTTTTACAGTATCATTTATACATTTTCTTGTGTTTCATTATGAACTCTTGCAAAAAAGCTAAATAAAAAAAAAATCGACAAACTGTGACTCTTAACACAAGGAGTGAAAATAAAGCGTGTGACTTCCGCGCTCTCCACCCTCAGCGACTAAGCAGATAATGATAGGTATTAACTTTTTCCTCCGCATAAAATGAAAGGCTCGTCACCACTAGTGACTGATGTTCGACATTAGCCGGTTTAAAACAGCTTCTAAACTTCCGAATAGTATCTGGAGTTTCTCCTCATATTATCTTCAGACTTTTTAAGAGCCTAAAATTGCCCGACACAGTGAAACCAGACAAGTTGGAGTGTGACCGTGCAGAAAGAAGGAGCATTGCAGATCAAGTTCTGGGCATCGCCAGCCTGCTAACCCGACGAGACGTAACCATGGCAACCCGTCTGACCGGAAGTGCCAGCCAAAATCACTCTGAAGGTCATACCTGAGCACAGATAGCAGAGAGATGGAAGAGAGCAATTTGTGGAAACGCCAGTGTTGGTTAACAGTAATTTGTGGTTGCGGGCGGTAATGAGGATTGTAATGAAATAAAAACATTGGCTGGCCGTTGGCGCTTCGGATGACTGCAGCTCCAAAGTTTTAATAAATGCCTTCACAACTAGTTCAAGCTATGTCTATTTTTCCCCTCATTTGTTTCCTAGCCATTGTCGCCTTTCTGCTTGCCCGCTAAATTACTGCGGCGTTTAAAACTCCACTTTAACGACATTTTTTAGGAGAAAATGATCAGGGTGAAGCGTTAGAGCGTGATTAGGCTTGAATTAGCAATATTTTAAAGTGACTGTTAGCGTTAGCCGCCAATTGTTGGTTTTCCAGTTCAACACAGCGGTTCATTGACCCATCGGCCAGCGTGAGAAGCATTAGGTCTACGCCATTACTCCAGCTCACAGCACAGATTCTATAATGAGCTAAGCATTCTCAGAATACCGCCAGGACGTGTGTGAGAACCAGTTTGGGAAGCCGCGTGTGAAGATATTGCCGCTAAGCCACATTTTGCTGCTTTCTCGACGTTCACTTTGCTGCGCTGGTTTGTTCCAATCAAACGTACAACGGGACCCCAAAGCGACTAGCGGCGGCCCCTTCATTACAAAGCATTTAGCTAGCGGTCAACGGTGAGCAAAAACAACACAAGCGCGGGGCTTTGTTAAGCAGAATAGTGTTAACTTCCTGTCTGAAATAACAGGAAACGTTTGGGCAGGAGGAACTAACTGTACAGCATTTACGTACTTAACAATAAGTTAAGTTTCTTCTTAGCAATGGTTGATAACATGCTAACTATCGCCATGCTACTGACATAGCATGAACTATATTCTTAAAGATTTTGAATTTTCAGAAGTTAGAAATATATGTAAAAAATATATTGTTATTATTATTATTATTATTATTATTATTATTATATTAAAAACATTTATACATTTAACTAGTGTTTTTTGTTTTTTAAAGAAAAATTTGTTATATAAATAGTAACTTGATTCTGTTTTTCACAAATGCAAAATGATGCTCCTTTCCGACTTTGAGGAATTACTTTTAAATGACTTTTATTTGCTGTGATATTGATTCTTTTTCTACTCTTTTGAAGTTCTTTTTATAAAATAATAATCAAACAATGATAATCATTCATTAATATGTTTGGATTATTATGTCTTCATTATATTGTGTAATAACTTCACTTGGATTCACAAATGCAAATTGAAGCTCTTTTCTGACTATATAAAGGCGTTTTTAAAATTTAATTGAATTCAATTTAATTGCTTTTATTTACTGCTTTGATGTTTCTGATTGTATTTTATTTATTAAGCTTTTATTCTTTCTATGATTGTTACTGAATTGTTTAGGATGCTCTTTTAAAGTTCTGTTACTATATTAACAATAATCAAATAAATGTAATATTTGAATAACATTGAATTAAAATGAGTTAAAATTGCTAAACCAATTAAATAACAATAAGCTGTCTACTACAAAAATGTCAGACATATGTTTCATTAAAAAAAATAATTTGGAAAACCACATCAGTCAGTCTGCGCTTCTTTCTGTTAGCGTTTCCCATTTAAGCGGCAGTTTAACGTTTAGCCGTCGCCAACTAAGTACACACTCTGTAAATCTTCTACATCTAGTTGCTCGCTTGATTGAGTAATTTGTCTAAACGCTTTTCAGTCTCATTATCTCCCTCCTATGTTATCAGACATATCACAGTTTGTTGTTCCTGACCCAACAATACCCAATCACTATAAATCCTCTCGCCTTGTTAAGAACTCTTCATAAACCTTTCCGTACATGTCTAAACCGTGATTACGCGGCACCGCGGTGTCTGCGCGTACGGCGTGATTACTGTTTGACAGCTACAAGTGACGTTTAATAAGAAACGGGATTTATTCCCAGCATCCCCTGGGGTTGGAATCTAGGTTGCTTCTCGGCGGAAAGCCCAATATATGCTTTGCAATTAAGCAATGGCTTAAAACTCTCAAGCATGTTAGATAACAACAGATAAGAAAAGCAGATCAATGCCTGGTGTACGGAACAATAATCGGGACACAATTCGAGTTGTTGTGCAATTTGCAATCGTGTTGCGTTCGCTTCGACGAACAAAAACAGACACATGGCACTGATTGGCCGGCTATGTGACTTCTCGAACCGATCTTGTGTGTTGACCGTGCAAACTGATTTGCAAATTAAATTTGAGTTTATTGTCGAGCTACGCTATAGTGTTCGTTTCTGATCGTCGACGGGGAAGGGAAACAAACACGAATTTACAAGGAGTTTGAATTTTGGTTCATCTAGCACGGCCACCGCAATGTGGTTTAACATAGGCAACTATTTTATTTTATTGAAATTTGGTTATTTTATCGTTATACTGCTCTATTTTTCAATTTTATTGACATTTCTGTAATAAAATAAAAAAAAAGAAAAACTTATATTTTTACGTTTTATCGTATTAAATGTTGTTCTACCTCTTATGTGTCCTCAACTCATCTTAGTCTACGTTTTTGTTTTACAATCAAATGTAGTAGTCTTAAAAACCTTTATACTTTTCCACCTTTTCTTCGTAATTTTATCCCATTGACTGTGAATGGGATTCATCGTTCAGCTTTCATCGTCCTTTCATCATCCTCTCATCTCCCTCTATCAACAATTATCGTCTTTTATTATCATTTACGTGCTTCTGCTAATCTGAACATCATCTTAAAAACTCTTTTATGCATAATTAAAAAAAATGTAAATATATGTAAATATATGTATTTTTGAAACATAAGAAAATCTTGTTCTCTTTCAGGAAATGTGGTTAGTGTTGTGATAAAACACACACATTAAGTCTGGAGTGACCATCTCTACTGCAAAAAAATCTTCAAAAAAAATCGCATCCTCTAGTTCTGTATTGAAATCAACGGAAATATTTTGCAATATATAAAAATAGAAACATGTTGTTGTCTCAATCATTCAGCATCTAGCATTAGTATACATTTAAATACCACAGGACAATACGTTCCATAAATACATGTGTGCAAAAAAACCCAATAAAATAATGCAAACTGCATTTTTCCCAAAATTGGCATTGACCAATCAAGCTTATGATTGGTGATCAGTGGCAAAAATATTGATCGGAAAAGTGGTCTAACCTCAATAACTTCAGCGAATTTTCACAGAAACCCACGGCTGATATTTAAATCTCCTGCTTAACATATTCTGGCACACATGGCCGACCAAGAGCGGGCGACATCGCTCTCATTACCACCCTGTGCCCATCGCTTCTCAAGAGCATGTTTGGAGCAGGATTTACTGGCGGAAAACAGGATTAAGCAGCGCAGATCTGATCAGATCCTGGCCTGGGTGGCGGAGGAGGTGTCTCCAAATTAAATTTCGGCCTTTTTGTTTAGTTCCAAAGCTCAGCCTTCACCTTCTCTGGTGACAACCGCCGCTGAAAAAGGAGAAGAGATGAGAGGTTCTGAAACACTCCCTGGCATGTCACCTTGAGAAAGATGAGGCGGCGTGTCTCTCTGCCGCACTGTGTCAGGGCTCTTTAATAAATCATTAACGGCTTATGAAAAAGGTAAACTTCCTCCCGGCCCCAGGAGGCGCTTGCACCAAACACGTGGCACATGGCCAGCACACATCTCTGAGACGTGCTCCTGAGGTGGCTCCTGGACTTCCACAACGGAGTCATTGTTCAGGAACGGCGTGTAGAACTCACATGATCCTGAAGCTACTGGGTTCTCGGGTTAAGCTGTGGGTTATTGGGATGGGCTCAAGAGAGTTTCATGGGGAAGAGTAAGTGCAAACAAACTCAGAAGATGGAGATGATCAGCAAAAGTTTCCTCACAAGAAGCATTTGTCTGTCTGCTTGTCTGCCTGTCTGTCTAGCTTTTTGTCTGTCTGTCTGACATTCTATCTATCTATCTATCTATCTATCTATCTATCTATCTATCTATCTATCTATCTATCTATCTATCTATCTATCTATCTATCTATCTATCTACCTATCTATCTACCTATCTATCTATCTATCTATCTATCTATCTATCTATCTATCTATCTATCTATCTATCTATCTATCCATCCATCCACCCATCCATCCATCCATCCATCCATCCATCCATCCATCCATCCATCTATCTATCTAGGTTATCTGTCTGTCTTTCTATCGGTCCTTCTGTCTGTCTTTCTATTTGTCCATCCATCAATCCAGTTATATACTGTACATGTCTTTCTTTCCGCCCATCCATTCATCAATCCAGCTTCATAAATGTCTGTCCGTCCATCTATCCATATATCCATCCATCCATCCATCCATCAATCAATCTATCAATCAATTTATCAATCAATCGATCAAGAAACCAATCAATCAATCCATCTAGCTTTACACATACATACACTTATACACGTCTATATATCTGTCTGTCCATCCGTCCAACTATCTATCAATCAATCCAGCTTCATACATATCTCTTTCTCTCCATCCATCCATCCACCCAACCATCTATCCATCCAGTGAGAGATTGTCAATATGACAAACCATATAAAATTGTGCTCTGCATTTAACTAATCCAGTGAAAGTGCACATACACACAGTGAAGTGAACACACACAAACCCGGAGCAGTGGGCAGCCTAAGCCGTGGCACCCGGGGGGCAAGTGGGGGTCAGTGTCTTGCCCAAGGACACTTAGTTGTCTACAACTGCCACCTACCTATAGTACCTATCTATCTCTCCATCCATCAATCTATCAATATACATATATATCTGTCTGTCAATCCATCCATCCAGCTATATACATAAATATATTTCTGTCCATCTCTTTTCTTTTCTTATCTCAATTTCTGTTGTATGTCTCTCTCTCTCTCCCACTCTCTCTCTAACTGTGTCTCTTTCTCTCTGTCACTCTCTTCTTTTCTCCGGGTGATTGACAGTCTCAGTAGCAGAATGACCTGCTGTCAAACCGATGTTCACTAATGTGAAGAGAGAAAGAGGGATTTCTTCATCTTCGGATCTAAAGTAGCTTGCTAATATTTTTCACAAGACTGTCATGGTTTTAAAAAGTCTATTGAGTCGGAAAATAGAACTTCTACAAAAACATTCCAGGAACTTGACTTGTACAAATTAGATTCCTGTTAGTTATCGGGTAATAAAACTCAAGCGAAAACGAACAACTGTGTCACGACAAGGCAATACCCAACAATTGATCTTTTAATCCAGCCAATTAGTTCGGCGAATGCCAAAATAAGAGTCTTAAATATTCGATCAGCCGGGTCTAAAAAAGCGCTGAATCACAAACAGCAGATGTCCTCGCTTTCTCGACAAATTTACATAACAGTACAAACTGCCCTTTTTGTGTCTCTTCTTATTGCCGAGCATCAGATAAACATCTCTTTTTCAGGAGGTCGGGATTTAACCGCTCTGACAGCAAAAAACGGCAAAAATACGCTCGCCCTCAGTCGTCAAGCGCTACCTGCTCTATATTACTCAGCGCGGCAGCCATAATTAAAGCGGCTTATTATCCTCCTCATCATCACTGTTGACAGAAGCGTTATCTACACTTTAAACCAATGTAGGTCGCGCGCATCAGTTATGTTCCCGCCGTGTCGTTCACGCCGCCTATTACAGGCCAAATGAACTATTTGCACAAGGCTCCAGCTGCATTAGCGTCACGGGAAAAATGTTTTTACAGGCAAATTTCAATTTATCTGTCGTGGGAGGGAAAAAAAAAACGGAAAACAAACTGACGATATTTGCCACAACACGTGGAATGTACCGGATTGCTGCGGGCTAATTACTTTCGCACAATGAAAAATGATTACGGGGGTTAAAAAGAGACACAACGCAATAAAGCGCAGCCACTTGCCGAAGACCCCCGCTCTAATAATGCTGTCCTGCGCAGTGAAATATTCCATTGTGAGGATTTTCAATATATTCCTGGCGAGTGTTTGCTGTAATTTATTTTAATGAAACAGAACCGTTTCGGGAAACGATCAGGCAGCGGTTCAGCAGAGATAACTACCACCCCACCGCTGCGGACCCCCTTCGCCCTTAATGGCTTCTCAAAGATCAGGTTCGTCATTTCCTGAACATATAATTTAGACTGCGAGATATAATGAAGCCTACGAGTCATGCTAAATTATTGCGCATTATTCCACGGCGAAGTGCAACCTTTTGTTTTTTCTTGGCGGTTTATCTTTCGTGACAGTCTAATTAAATTTCCCGATGCCATTAAATTTCACTTTAGGAAAACATCGCAAAATTGTTTTAAAGCGCTGGTGCTCAATGCGTCTATTGCAATATAATGATCAATCACACGGCTATTACATAAAGTCAGTCAGCCAATCTCCTTTTACAATCTTACAAATGTATTTTGATTGACATACTGAGAAGCCAATCAGATCATTTCTGGCATTTCATCAAACAAACATCAACAAACACAAAACTACAAAAACGAACAAAAAAAAAACTAAACTAAATGGCAAAACTGAACATAACTCTTACTATTACACTTCATGTGGATGTTTTATAGCCATATTTATACCGGCTTTTTACATTTTTTTATTTTCAAGATTTTTTGGATTGTCAAGAATGTGTGTTTTGCAGTTAAGTTAGAGTTCTCGCAAAGTTTTTCTCTTCGTAACACCAACTTTACTCTGAAGTCGTAAATCCCAGTTTTCCGGACGCCAAGTTTGCCAGATGTAGAAAACAATACACACAAAAAAGGCTGATTGCGCAATGTAGCGCAATGTTCGGTCCTGCAATGCAAATATATTATAAAAATAAAAGAACACTTGGTTTATTCCTAAACAATTAAGAAATTAATCCGTGCCGTTTCGTTTGGCGACAATTTTCTCGCAAGAACGGTCGATGACGGAAATCTCAGGGATTTGCACGTCATTTCAAGATGGCGGCTTTACGAGAGAGGAAAAAAAACCATTGCCATTCTGGGAGAATACAAGCTTAATTTATATTTTGGAAGCAATCTCTTAAACTAGTGTTTGTGTATTTTTTTTGTTTATTTGACGTGCAAAGAACATTAAACAACTGTTTATGAGTCTGGACTCATCTCCCTGCATGCTAGCGGTAAGAAAAAGACGCGCTCCTTTCGTATAGCGAAAAGGCCATTTGTAAGTTGGAGTACCACTGTATATGTTTGCATAGGGTACTTTGGTGGTTAATTTTAGGATTCAGACTGGTTAATTTATAAAGCAGCCGAAATCAGACGACATGTTTCACCGGGAATCCAGTGGGGCCGATGGATGTGATGGTGTTGCTCTCGGCGAGCCCATAGATCTCACTCAGCGCTTGTTAGATCAGACAGATGGTGTTCTGAGCGAAACATTTCGCAAGCCGTTTCGTGCGGAACTGTCTCATGACGAGTTGCTCCGAACAAGATGTTTTGGACAACTGTTAAATTCCAAAGCCACGGAGCGGGAGACGATCGCTCTCCCTCGATACTTTAAAGAACTTTTTAGAGCTTTATAACAGTGTCGTTTCTGCACCAGAAGTATTATGGAAAAAAACTAACCACTCGCACAATAACCATGGAGATCAGATTGCAAAACAAATTGAAAAATAAAAATAGCAAAACGCTAATAAAAAGTAAAATTTCACACTTGTGAAGGCTCAAAATCATTCTTCTAAATTTAACTTGGTTATAATCATGTATAATGCATGCACTTCACATGTAAATATATGCATTTATTCGCTACGCTGTCACCACTATCATCTGGGGGGAAAGTGCATTTTTTTTACAAGATTTAAACCGAATAAATTATTAAAAACATCATGTTATATCTTCAATTGCCTGAAAAAAAGCCAGCATGCTCCTTTAACCTACTGAAACCTTCCTCATCTTCTCATCCAACCACCTTCTGTTCCATTTCATTCTCCTCTCTTGAACCCAAAGATTCAAACCTCGGGCTCCTGAAGCTGGAATTGGTTTGATGTTTACTCTATAATTCACCGTGTGACATTACCAGGAAAAGGATGGATAATATGGATGAGCAATGGCTTTTCTTCCCCGTGCAAAATACAATGTAATTTATGGCATTAATCTTCCGGCAGCGACCTCTGACCTCCTCCGTGTGTCCTCTTAAGACTGACCTGATGTGGCCGATGGCTGACGTGCCTCAGTGAATCCACACGTGAGGTGACCCGTGAGCTCCAAACTCTTCTCCACCGCTCAGGTGCTTGAAGCCGGAGAGCCTGAAGGAAACAGGAAGCAGTGACAGATTTAAACAAATGGTAATATAATGGCGTAATGGTTAGTGCTGTCGCCTCACGACATGCTGAACCGGTTCGAGACTATGTTCTCGTATTGGAAACTGGAATTTTGACCGTGAGTGTGAATGTGTGTGTCTGTGTGTCCTGCTCTGTGATTGGCAGACCATTAATCAAGAATGTAACATTTAACACTAATAACAATACAAATAACAGTAATAACAATACAATAACAATAATAACGACATTTAGACAATGTATGAAATAAAAAAATACTGGTATAAGTGATAGATTTTTAAGTTGTGCCAAATAAATGATGGTAAACAAGAAAAGTTGTCATTACAAATGAATAGTTAAATTAAATAAATAATAAATAGAAATGTGGATTAATTTTAGTTTATTTAAGTTTAACTAATTAAATACCTTTAGATATTCTGTAGATAGATACTATACATGCTTTTATATAATCTAAAAAATATAAAGTATATATATATATATATATATATTTTTTTTTTTTTTTAAACTACAACATAAAATCTAAATAGCGGTTGAACAGAAAACATTTTTCAAATAAAAAAACTTTACTTAAGTAAAGATCAAAAGATTTATTGAGGCGTATTTTGTAGGAAATGTACATTAATCTTGTCGAATCTGCATTTAGACATACCAATTTAGTACGTAATGTTTCACTATTAAAAAAATTCAATTTGAACGACATTTTATCTCTATCAATATTTCTATTGACCCCCACTGGCATCAACGTGTAATGTACAAAATAGGAAATACGGAATGTACAAAATACAATTTTCCGCAGACATAAATTCTAAGCATTAGGCAGCGTACAATTATTTTTGTAAGAGTGTAAGACAGTTGACTTCCCTATTCAGTCGTTGCCATTTCCCCTGTGACAGAGAAATGACTGGGTAATCTTTTCCATCGATTGAAATCCAGCTAACCATTTCATGAGTATTGTCAAGCACAGCACAATTGACTTGTCTTTCCACACAGGAGCTGATGGAGGCTGGAAAAGATCCTGTACAGTGAGAAATTGATGGAGGAGGCGCTGCTAGCTGCCGGAGCATGTTTATATTAGCTCGACTTATCATTGGGTAGAAACAATTACGCTAGTCGCTAACGGAAGCTTTGTGGGAGTTTAAAAGGCACAAAACGCAGTTTAATAGAGCAATTTCCAGCCATTTGTCCATCTCTATATACATATGTGTGTGCATGTGTGTGTGTGTGTGTGTGTGTGTGTGTGTGTGTGTGTGTGTTGCTTAAAAAAAGCCATGGGAAATCAAACGTAGCAAATCAATATACAGGGAAACATGAAAATCTATAAAGGGCAAATTAAATACTATAAACAACAATAATAATATCTGCATGTTAAACCAATGTATAAACAATAAAATCAAAAATAATAAAACATTTCCATTAGCATATTCACACAAAAATGTTAATGTATGCATATAAATGTATGTATATATTATAAAATCATTTATAAATACTGTTTGTGTACTGTATACTATGCATTTTTTATATACAGTTCATGTAAATATGTGTTTATATAAATAAAATAATAACAAGAAAAATAATAATAATATATATAGAGAGAGGGAGAGAGAGAGAGAGTATATTACATATATGTTTATCAGGGAGAAAAACAATTTAGTTTATTTTTACAGATCAGAAAAACGTACTTAGTTTACATTAGTTAGTGTTTACATTTTTGTTTACATTCTCATAAAATATGTAAATACATGCATATAAATGTATGCATGTATATATAAATATACACATTTATAAATACCGTTTGTACATATTATGAATTTTCATTAGTAACTCATTTCATCAGTTAGTGTTTACAATATTGTTTGTCATTCTTTCTAATAACAAAAACAATCCGCAATTGCACAGAACATTAAATTTGTTGACAAAATTGTCGAGTTAAAAAAAACGCACTGAAACGATATTAACTAGGCCGTTACCCGTCATAAATCTACATTTAGATTATGAACCCGTTTTACACGCCATTCATATGGATCATCAAATTACCAGGTGAAGAATATCGGCTTGCCGCTCATGTGACATTACACATTACACAATAAAAGCCCCAGCAATCAATGGGATGTGAGAGATGGCCTACTGCTTTAAGCGTTAATTTGATTTCAGGAGCGGGTGGGAATGAAAAGCATTGTTTCGCAGACAGCGTGTATTTCTCATTCCGTCCTTTACGGAATCTAGATCTGACGCGATCCGTCTGACTGTAACCTTGCTTGAATAGAACGAGGTCATCAAATCATCCTTGATCTAACTATTGCTTCATAACCACCGCTTACACGCTTCCATTCTCTGCCGTCATCATCTAGCTAAACTGCTGGAAATTTATGGTTGGGCTCAAGGTTAATAGATTTCCGCAAGAAATCCCATTAGGATATCATTTGCTCAGGACACCCAACGTTGGACTGCTGGCTATTACGAGCCCAGGATTCAGCCTGACTGAAGGCTTCTACTGGCTCCTCTGCTGGAAGAAGTTCACAGATTGTGTTTTTACCAACATATAAATGTGTGTCATTAATGATTATTACTGTTGATTGCTTGTTGATTGTTGTTAATAAGCGAGAAATCCTCACTGTGTTATACACATGTTGAACATTGTGTGTGTGTGTGTGTGTGTGTGTGTGTGTTTGTGTGTGTGAATATACACTGTAAAACATCTAACAGAAGGCCACCATGATGGAATTGAGGATTGAGTTGAAAAAAGACTTTTCATGACTTTCTTGTGGAGGTTTTACAGTATGTTATATTATAATTATTAATTATAATAATGTTATATTATATTTATATGATATATTTACTTACTTATTCATTCAAACATGTATACACATAAATCGGAACAACATAAAACCACAACATAATAATAATAATAAACATTTGCTCAAATATAAGTACAGTAAATATAAGTACTGTAAATATAAACATATTTATACTGCATGCACAATAATTGTATATACATTTATATTTATATGTGTTTGCTCAAAGACGTACTTACTGTATAAAATAAGTGTTTTTTACATTTAAAAAACAAAACAAAAAAACAAATGTTTGGATATATCTGTTCCAGATAACAAAGCACACTGTCGTTTTTAAAACCACATTTTTTAGGGTTAATAGTGCACCTTATAGTCCAAAAATATGGTCAATATACGTACACAAATGTATATATGTGTGTGTGCGTATTTATATGCATTTATGCACAAGAGTTCATCGCCACTTGAGTTCATTAAGATAAGCTTTAAATCACTTACCGATTACAATTATTCTGAAATTGAACACAAACGACTGTGAAATGTTATTTTGTAAGGCTGATCACAAGTGTTAATCAGGTTCCCTAATGCACGCACACACACACACACACACACCCACACACACACACACACACACACACACACCACAAACATTTTGAAAATTTAATTCAGTAATGGAGAGCTTTATCCCCCTCATCCATTTGAATATTTCATTAGGCCACTCTGTTCCCCATTGAGAGACTGGCTGGTAATAGGAGTAATCCCTGGAATGTGCGGACCCTGCGGTACAAGCCACACGGAGAGTTCATTCTGCAGCTATTACTCCACCATTCCCCCCATCACCCCTCACACCAAGAGCAGAAATCTGGCAAAAAGCTCAATGAAACCACTGGAAGAGGGAAAACCACGTGTGTGGAAACCACCGATTGGTGCAGTTATTACAGTATAATAACTGTACATTAAGTTGTTTTTAAAAACTATATCAAGAAAGGTAAAAACTATTGAGAGTTGTGTAATTTGAATTAGACTTACAGTGTTTGTGAGAATTTAACAACAAAAAAACCACAAGAGGAAATGTAAATCCAGCTGTAAGCAGCAACAGCGGGTTCCAGCCATTAATCAATGTAGTATTGGCATCAAAGGAAATCATTCAAAGCAGTCACGTCTTCCGCAACATGAACAACACTTTCATAAAGTTTCATCATTCTTCGACTCACCGTTCGAGCCGTGCACTTGCTCAAAAAAACTACGGTCAAATACTACGGTCAAAAAAAAAGATTCGAAACAAAGCACAACTCAACACACTCCAATGAATCTCTCAAACATCCTGTCTGTAAATGCACTTTAGATCTGTGAGGAGTTTTACAAGACGGAGTTCACATAAATATTCCACAAACGTATATATCAGATATACGTGTAGTCGTGAGATTGTGTTTGTCTTCACACGAGCACCACTAATTTGGTACATTTCTTATTTACGGAAATTTTTAAGGTTGCTGACAAAATGTAAATGTAAATAGAAGTAAAAGCAAAAGAAGCGTTTTTTTTAAAGGTGCTACAAGTCAAAAATCAACTTGAGTATTGCATCTACACACAAGACAGATGGCCAAAATAATTTCACAAAAATGGCAATTATTTCCTTTATAAGACATAATTTAACACCGTCGCATAAATATTCAGTCTTTCCAGTTTTTGCATTTCCACAATCTCTAACAGTCAATAAAAAGCTGCATTTTAACAATTGGGAAAAATGTTACTTGGGCGAAAAGTACTTGCAAAAAGACTGACAAATTACAATGATATAATCAAATAATATGATCTCTACAATAACACAAATTATAATATAAATATTGCAGAAGTGTAAAATGTTTGCATTTTATTTGCACTTAATGTCTTTCATCTACAGATTTTGTGATTCCCACATAAAGTATATTTTATGTTTATGTATTTTTTTAGGACCAAAAAATCCAGCAAATTCGAGAAATTACCGCCACAAAAATTGCATAAAAATTGTGAAAATTGTGAAAATAAGCCAACACACTGCAAATGATATTTCTAAAAGCCAAGCTTGGCACCAAAAAGCAGTTCACACGGGTAAACGCCAACATCAAACACACGTGTAGATCTTCTCCACTCCAGCCTCTGAACCGTGACGCCAAGTCTGGAAGTCTTTGTTGGTGAGTTGACACAACCTCCAGAGGTTAGCCTGGATTTCTACTTCTAGGTATTGTTCTATCCCTCTCTTACTTCCCTTCCGCCTCCTGGGAGCCTCCGCTTTAATTTTTCTCCACAAGCTCACCAGATTTATTGCTTCGGAAAATTTCCAAGCGCAAAATTACCGGGGGAATAGCGGCAGTAGATCGCCCGACCCGAGATGTGGCCACAACGGCATAGAAAACACGTCCTACAAGAGATGTTTGTTGTTCTGTATTCTAATCCAGAAGCTGAATGAGGTTCTTTAGCATTGGGGACTTGAACATGGCCCCCATTCATAATAGGTGGACACACAAGGACGTTTGGGCTGGGAAAACAAGAGTGCGATTCTCCTCACATCTCCTGGTTGACAGCCGGGCTCGCACTCACGGAGGAAGCTTGCCCTTGTTCTCCATTATTCATTCACCACAGACCTGCAGAGAAGAATCAAATAGCACGCCGTTGCTTCTCCTTTACAGGAGACTCGCTCTGGATCATCCCTTTTTATTTGCCGTGTTGTGCTCTTGCACCTTCTTTCCCAGAATCCAATAGCAAACGCATGGTTCACACGTGTTCAAATACGACATTGATTTCTCTTCGGAGAGAGTGCTGAAATGATAGTATATATGGAGTGTATTCGCTTTGGAAAATTAATTGTATGATTTTTGTCATCACTTTTATGCCTATTATTAAATTATCTACACCTGGGAAAAAAAAGCCGAAAGAATTTAGAAAAAAAAATTAATTACTTGCTTCTGAAGAATGGTGTTACGCGTCACGGTTTGTTCCATTTACGGCACAATTCTGTAGTCGGAGGAAAGTACAATCAACAACAATAAGTGATGAAGATGTGATGAACTCACTGGCCTCAGTTTAACTTCAAACACAGAAGTTGTGTCAACTCAGTATTGTCGTGTGACGAACATTTTCATTTAACGTTTTTAAGAGAATATACAGTAGCTCCCCGCTTATGTACGTAAAATGTCTATTAGAAGGCAACCATGATGGAAGAATTGAAAAATAGAACGCGGTGATCTTCTATTAGAGGTTTTACGGTGTATTATATTATAATTATACATTTTAATAATATTATATTATAATTATATAATATATTTATTTATTTATTTATTCAACTTAATACTTAAGACATACCACGACCACATATCAAAAAAGTCACCGGTAAAAAAAATCATCTCGGAGAATTTCAAAGAAAGTTGGTACGAAAAGTAATGCCGTTTAGCTAAAATGGCTAAAGCTAATGTTTGAACAATATTGAAAAAAAAATCAGCATATTGTTTTAGACAACTGTTCTTTTAAAAAATTTTATACTTCATTGTGAAAGAAAACGTCTGACAAACCCGGAGCAGTGGGTAGCCACGCCAGCCTCAAACCCTACAATTCACCACAATACATCTTAAAACCAGAATGGTAGAAAAATAATATAAGGAGTCTCGCAAGAAAAAAATTGATAGTTTGATTAGTTGATCCTAATCACCATCCTTGCACTTATTCTAAACCGAATGGAACAATTCAAACGCTGCTTCGAGTGGCATTCTTTCCAGATTAAACAGATTAAGGTCTAGCACGTGATTCCTTCTCATACTGGAATTCTTTAAAAAAAAAAAACGATTTCTTCCCAGCACGGCCCATGTCTCCAGCCAGAGAAGGGCTTATTAAACGCGTAGTATATAACAGTTACGCACGATTATTCACTCATCAAACGCGGTAGCAGATTACAGTTCAAGTCAAGAGTCGCCGTAAACACTGGTGGTTAAACAATCTATTTACTGTGAAGCTGTGAGAGGAATCCGTAGTTAAACAGTTATGGAAACGTGTCTTGACAAGTCATTTCCTTACACACTCAGACGCTGACAAGAGGCAGAACGAAGAGAAGCATGTGCGAAAAAGCACAAAATCCAAACTCGGAAAGGCTTCTTAACCCCCCGCCATGAGTTTGACATGCACGGGAGGAAGGCAGGAAATAGTTCTCCAATGGAAACACTAATTTTAAACAGCAAGAACCAAGTCAATACGTCTTTTACTTGGCTTTTTTCAAAGAAAAAGTACAAAGAGCTTTAGTACAAAGTAGTAGTACTTTAGCTTTAGTGCAAAGAGTTTTAAAGCTAAAGGCGAAGCTACTGAAGCTAAACAAAGATGCGTTTAGCTAAGAAGACTAAAGCTAATGTTCGAACAATTGTGGAAAAAAAATAAGTATTTTGTTTTGAACAACTGTTCTTTTAATTATTTTCATATTTCGTTGTAAAACATTGTGTAGACCTGGTCACTTAGGTATTTTAAATTCATTTTCAAGTCAATTCAAAGGGAGAAAACCGATTTCAGCTTCAAGTGCATCACATGATATTAAAACCAGAACACCTTTTAGCGAAACCAATCTCCCCCCAAAATGTCTTTTCACAAATTCACGTGCACAAATTCCAACTCAATCCACATTTCCCAGCTCTTCCGTCTGTCAGGCGGTTAAAAATGACTTGATCTTTTCACATCAAAGACGGAATCTGGCTCGGAACAAGTTAATTCACAAACTCTGTGTTTGTGGAATTAGAAGCAGTTCCTGTTGAATGTGGGACAGCCTGTTGGAGACGTGCCAGCGAGATTATGGGATGTGCTTCTCGCAGCCCACGGGCATAGTAAAGAGAGAGAGGGGGGGGGGGGCAAGAAACTTCCAGCTCAGTGGAAATGAGACTGATGTAGCCAAAAGCAACGGGAAGTAATTTGTACCTGCTATTTTGAGTTTTTCACACTTGAATGGCAAAAATGCACTGGCAGATGGGATAAACTAATGACACTTCATTACATGAACCGGTTTACCGAAAACCGCTGCCTATTATTGAGGGCATTAACACATGATGTGAGTAACAAGCGCTTAGCTGAAAATGACTTTGTCTCTCCACAAACGCCGAGAGATTACGTCGCTCTGCACATTTCATTTTCCCGCCGATCGTTCCCGCGCAAATTGAATTGATCGCGTTTCCGGCTGATTGCATCGCGCGATCTGTGCGTGTCGGCACGCGTGTAGCGAGGTACAGTAAAATCACCAACTGTAAAACACAAAACCGGCTGAAATAGATGAAGTCGTTACATCTTAATCGGCTACAATGGACGAAGAAGGTGTAAATAACACACAGAGTTGAAAGTAATTACTCAGTAATTACTGTAATTTGCGTAGAGGGCACATATATTTAAGCTGCACAGTGGCTCATAGTAAAAAGGAGCCATTTGAGACTCAAGATCGAGGTCCGTTAGAAGTCTGCATGTTCTGTGCTTGCCTGGGTTTCCTCTGGGTCTCCGGTTTCCTTCCAATGTCCAAAAACATGCCAAACACGTCCAAAATTTTGAAAAATTGCCTACAAGTATGAGTGAGTGTGTCCTGCTTTTTGATTGGTTGGCAACTAAGCCAGTGGGTGTGTCCCACCTCAAGAATGACCCCAGCTCTTCGAGACCCAGAAATGGAAAACACAAATATTTGACCAGCGGTCTTTTAGTTGTAATCTTAGAAACTAACATATACATGTATAACGTATACAACTCGTATAAATGGGTGTGGCTTAAAATTATACACCCCGATTGGTCAGTAAGCAGCCGTAGTAGGCGGGGCTGTTTATGCGTTAACTCTTTCACATCCTACACTGCAAAAAACGCAAATGAAAAAATAAGAACATAAAAAACAAAATGAGTAAAAAGACTTAAATCAAGTAACATGAACTGCCAATGGGGTGAGACATTTTTACTTTGTAAGACAGCCTGAAACAAGTCCTATTTTCTTGAAACAGGCAAATTAAACTTTTACTCTTAATTCTACGCTAGTTAATTTATTTTGTCTGAAAAAAAAACAGGTTTATTGTGTA